>CAUYQG010013890.1:0-11449 GCA_963574415.1 Tarsius wallacei | reverse complement strand
ACAGAGGTAGAGGGAGAGAGAGAGTGAGAGTGAGAGTGAGAGTGAGTGAGAGAGAGAGAGAGAGAGAGAGAGAGAGAGAGAAAGAGAGTTATGCAGGGAGGGGCTGTATTTATTAGTTTAGCGAGGGCAGGAAGAGGTCGTGCTAGCATCCTATTGGGTAGAACAGAGGGGAAATAGGGCGGGCCGAGATTACTATTGGAGGGTATTATAAGGCTGATTTGTCATAGGAGGAGATTGTTGGCTAGCAAGTTTGAACTTTGCGTGTGCGAGAAATCGTATAGGGGGAAGCTGGGACTTAGGGCCTTTGTTGTTTCCATGTGGCCCTGTAGTATTCGGCGCCATCTTGGGGGCAGGGGGGCCCTTCTGACTGTTCCCTGCACCCTTCAGTTAGATGATGCAACTGAAGTAGAACTAGAGCTGACTTGGGCACAAAGTGAGGAAAGTCCAAATCAGTAGCTGTGGAAGGCCCTGGGCTATTTGGGGCCTTCCTTAACTGATTACATGTAGGAAGTGATGGTGGTGAAGTACAGTGAAAGACAATGGGGCTAGCTTAATGATGCAGGATCAGGGTTGATCACAGAGACCCATAAGGAAAAGAGAATTGTAGGGAATATGAAATTCAGTTGTCATTAGGCAATCTATGTGGTTCAGTTCTCAAGGTAGAAGCCAAGCACATAACTGCCAGGAGTTAGTTGTGGCACACACATGCAATGCATGATCCTTAACTGAATCTGGGCTTAGAGGAAAATTGCTATAAAGAGTGTTGTTGGAGCAATTGGACAATTTTGATTACCTACAATAAGCTAAGTAATAATTCTGTGCCCATATAAAATTTTCTGTGTCTGATAATTACATTATGGCTATGTAAGAGAATGTACTTGTCTTTGGTAGATACAAACTGAAGTACTTTGAGATGAAGTGACATGAATTCAATTCATTCTATTGAATTCCTTCAAAAAAATAAAAACAAACAGAGACACAAAGCAAATGGGGCAAGATGTTAATTAACAATGGATGGCCAGTGGTGCTGACTCATGCCTGCAATCCCAGCACTTTGGGAGGAGGAGGTGAGAGGATTGCCTGAGCCCAACTTGGTGAGACCTCGCCTTGTGGTGGCATGCGCCTGTGGTTCCAGCTACTTGGAAGGCCAAGTCAGAAGGATCACCTGAGTCCAGCAGGTTGAGGCTGTGGTGGCTGTGAGCATGCCACTGCACTCCAGCCTGGGAGACAGAGTAAGACTCCAACACACACACACACACATACACACAAATTAACAATGGATGAGTTCAATATTGGGTTGATGCATAAGTTCCTAGTATTTTTGCTTGCTCATGGAATGTAAGTATTGCATGATAGTTGACTGGTCACAATTCACCACATTTGCCAATTCTTGGGCTAGCTGATGTGGATTGTTGTGGATTAAAGCATTGAAACTGTCTTCAACAAAGCCCAAACGTCTCCCTGAATCACTCAGGTCAAAGTGTCCCACTTTGAAACAAAGAAAACATTTTCTTGCCATGCTTTCACCCGTGACATTCTCTCCATACACGACATGAGTGTTTTGAACCTCCTCTGCTGCCTTTACTCCTCTGTTAAACTCAAACAGAAGAATATGTCAGAAGAGTTCATTTTTTTCCGCTTGTCACTGCATCTTCTTTAGCATCAATTGTACCAACTTTCTTCAAATCTGAAATGCAAGGCATATTCACAAGCACAACGTTGTCACTGCAAATGACACATGACAAACAATAAACAAACTCCCAACACCACAGTGATGCCACGCCAAAAACAAATGCAACAAACTTCTACATCAGCATAATATTTTTCAAAATTTTAAAAAACTTGAGAGGAAGATACTAGCACACATCTCATCTATTGCTGTCAGACTGAGGACCAAAAGTAGATAGAAATAGTTAAGTACATGATCACTGGTGAACACACCTTAAAAAGTAGATGCTAAAATAGAATTGACAAAGCAATACTAGCCCTCCTAAGTGTCAAAAGTCTACAGTCACCTCCCAGGGCATGGCATTTGTCCTGTTCTCCAGTTTTCTAAGGGGTTATAATGTTTAGGGCAGGAAGCATATATATGACTCCTCTTTGGTTAGTTGTTGGGCTCTTTGTTTTCCCTTAGGTTTGTTCTCGTAAAATTCCTTTATTACCTCACCTGTGAGCAACATTTTCCTGTTTTTGTCTCCATTTCCTTGTGCCTTGGAACACTGAAGTCTATTCTTTGGTCTAGAGCCTAATTAAATAACTGCAGCTATGGTTCTTCACCTAGCCTGTGCAGGATGCCTGTAAAGTGTATATTTGTCTTAACTGTACTTCGTGTCAGGTAAAAGGCGGATTTAAGCAGCATTTTATTTATTTATTTATTTATTTGAGTTGGAATCTCAATCTGTCGCCCAGGCTAGAGTGCAGTAGCACGCTTATAGCCACTGCAGCCTCGACTTGCTGGGCTCAGGCGATACTTCTGCCTCAGCCTTCCAAGTAGCTGGAACTACAGATGCACGCCACCACCACCATGCCCGGCTAATTTTTTTGTGATTTATTGTAGAGATAAGATCTCACCAAGTTGCCCAGGCTGGTCTCGAACCCCCAGGTTCAGGCAATCCTCTCACCTTGGCCTCCTAAAGTGCTAGGATTACGGCTGAGCCACTGTGCCTGGCCATTAAGTAGCATTTTTAAAAGCTCACCTAAAATCTCAAACATCTGGAGCCATTGGGAAACAGCGAGCTGTCAAGTGTAAGAAACCATGAAATGACAATTACCCACAAGATGAAGAGGAAAGCTGAGAAGAAAACATCAAATACTCTACTTTCCCACCTCTTTTCATAATAGTCTCAACTGATTATTTATGAGATGTTGATTTGACAAGATGATGAAATAAACTCAACTAAGAGAAGATTGTGAAAGATGTTAAAATATGGACGGACATAATCTTTTTTTTTTCTTTTTTCGAGTGACAGTCTCACTCTGTCACCCAGACTGGAGTTCAGTGGCATGCTTATGGCCACCGCAGCCTCAACCTGCTGGGCTCAGGCGATCCTTCCACCTCAACCTTCCAAGTAGCTGTAACTACAGGTGCACACCAACACACCTGGCTAATTTATTGATTTATTGTAGAGATGAGGTCTCACCAAGTTGCCTGGGCTGATCTTGAACCCCTAGATTCAGGCAATCCTCTTACCACCACACCCTGCTAGGATGGACACATTCTTATGTGAATCTTCATGAACATTTATTCCTATGAGCTGCTCCTGCTTTACCATGAAGCTGGTGCCAAAAGGAGGCCAAGGACATTTCTCAAGATTTTGAGAACCTAATATTCTCTTTATTTTCTTAATTATCAAAGACACTAATGAAGCAATGGCTGCTAAGGTCTCCTAGCAGTCACTATGAGGGTTATAATAGCTACCCTTAGTGGGGTGCATGTTAGGATCTGTACCAGGCATTGAAATACATTATGTCCTGTTGTCCTCAACACAGACCTATAAACCAAGTATCACTATCCCCATGTTACAGTCAGAGAAGCAAATTCTCAGTGATAATAAGTAACTGGCTCAAAGGCATAACTAGTGAGGCTCTAATTGGGGTCTTCATCACTGATATAGCTTGGATATTGGTCTCCTCCAAATCTCATGCTGAAATGTGGCTCCTCAGTGTTGGAGGTGGAGCCTAGTAGGAGGTGTTTATGTCATGAGGATGGATCGATCCCTAATTAATGACTTGGTGCCCTCCCTGTGGTAATGAGTGAGTTCTCGCTTTGTTAGTTCATGTGAAAGCTGGTTGTTAGAGGCTGGGACCTTTCTTATCCTGCTCTCTTCTGCGATCAGATGAGATCTGGCACATTCAGGGTGGTATGGCTATTGACCTTCTCCTTCTCTCCTGCCCCTCTCTGGCCATGTCATACACTGGTTTCCCTTCCCCTTCTGCCATGACTGGAAACTCCCTGAAGTCCTCCCCAGCAGTGGATGCTGGCACTGTGCTTCTTGTTTAGCCTGCAGAACTGTGAGCCTAATAAATCTCTTTTCTTTATAAGTTACCCAGTCTCAGGTATCCCTTTATAGCAAGGCTAAATGGACTAACATAACCACTGGGTTCTGCTGTCCCAAATCAGGAAGTGTGACTGGCACTGTTGCACACGTTCAAGCAATCGAGTCACACCTCGACTACATGGAAATTATAGTTATAGAACATTCTGGGAACTCACTTCTCTTTTGTGCAACAAGTTCTGAGCAAGTAGGACCAGCAAGTATAGCTGTGTCTGTGTTCCATGCCTCATGCCTCCAGCAAACACCAGGAACATTCTTGAGTTGAATCTAGGTTACTATCAATAACTACAGAACAGTCCAGTTCTAAGGGAGGTGCCAGTGGTGCCCTGTCCTGGGAAGCACCAAATTTCCTGGAGATAGGGCTTTCTGGGGTATTTCTAGGAAGGATAACTTCTCAACATTTGTGCAGTCAATGCATTGAGGGGCCTGGCCTGTGGTCATGTAGTTATATCATCTATGATCAAAATAATTAAAAGACTAGTGGTACCTGCTAACTTAGAGTGTGATTTCACCAAGTGCCTGGTCTTGGAGAAAATAAGAACCTGTTAGCAAGCAGGTCTTTATGGAGAAAAGGTATCCTTCCTTACACTGTCTATAAAGACAGGGAGATGCAGTTGGTGGTCCCTGTTGAGGAACGAGTTTTCCAAAAGCGACTACTGAGATGGAGTTTGAGATGCATGATATTTATTAGAGATCCACACCTACGAAGGGAAGGGGAGAAAACAAGGGGGAAGAGAAAGACACTGAACTGTGATGCAGGCCCAGCAACAAAGCCTCAGTCTACCTGGCAGGCACCCTGGAGCAACTGGTGCCCATTATAGTGTTCACTTCAGACTGGGAAGGTTGGGCCTTTGTACCCTGCTTCACTCAGTGGCTGGATGAGGCTGCCTCAGGAAGGCAGCAGCCTCAGGAAACTCAAGGTCACCCTGAAAAACCAAGGACCCTGAAAGAGCCAAAAACTGGAGTCCAACCCTGACCACACTCCCTATAGTCACACAACATGCTCTGTCTTGGTGGGGGATATGGGCAGTGCAATATGTCTACCACAGCCCTCCACCCAGTTTCCTCCAAGTTCCCAATAGCACCATCCCCTTAGGTCAACAGCTTTATCTAAATATTGTTGTAGCAGGTACTACTGATGCCTGCCCCATATTCCTTCAGCCATATCCCTGGTTCATCTGTAGCTGTGGTTGACAGTTTCTATGTGGGCTAACAGCTTCTACTTTTTGCCATTTAGGGTCATTTAACTTTCAATTGCAGATAAATCTCTTTAAAACACATGCAAACACTCACACACAACTTAAATGAAAGCAAAAACATTGCCTTTTTAGATCTCAGATCCTAAGTACTTGCATTTCCCATGAACAAACTTCCATGATCCTGTGGCTATAACAGAACTGGATGGTGACATGTAACTACTTGCCTCATCCCAACTCGTTAGCTCGTAGTGTTAGCTCCCAGTCTTCATGCATAAGTCATGATGCCCTTTGTAATCCACTCCCACAGTGAACCAAGACTAGCCCTATATGACTAATAGAATATGTTGGAAGTAACAATATGTAACTTCTCAAGACTAAATAATAAAAGGCATTGCAGCTTTGGATCACTCACTAAATAATAAAAGGCATGGGCTTCTTGGATTACTCATCAGTTCCATGTTGTGAGGCCACTCAGTCACAGAGGCCCCTGTGGAGAGAAACTGAAGGTCTCTTCAGTTTGGAGTTCTTGGGATTTCTTATCTGAGTGGCAAGCTACCCATAAAATATATTGGACAAGCAAGATTTGATGAAAGAAGGAGCAAATTCCTTATATGCATTGAATGTTTGCATTTTAGATTTAAATTGTGATGTGTACATAATGGTTCCTCCTTAATCATTGGTTCATTACAACTGAAGTTCACATTAATAATGGGATATGTTTTCTGTGTAAAGAAAGACAATTTTGCAGACTTCCTGCTCCAGGACACGCTATCATGCAGATCAAGCAGTCATCTACACTCAACGCTGATCCTTTTAGTGTCATCCTTGAAATGTTAGGCCAGGGTCTTCAATTATAAATTAGGCAAAGCTAAGAGACATGTATGATTCATTTCATATATTAATTTTATATATTCATATATTAATTTTATATAAAGGTAATACAATGAAGCTAACCAAATCGAAATGGCAAATTGAGATAAGAAAAGAATACAGAAGAGTTCATGGGAGTGAAAAGGTCATTGTAACTGAATCAGAACCTCGGCACGAGGTTCCTATCTTCCAGGATAATAAAAAACCAAAAACAAAAAAAGCAAAGCAAGTTACACAGTTCTTTTTAAAAAGAGAGAGCATTCCTGATTCTTAACAGAGATGCATCCCACCCTCATCTCATTTCTAGAATTTAAAAACAACAAAATTTTAGTGTTTTAATTAAAAAAGATAAAACCTAAAATTTCTAAAATAAATTTCTGATGTGGAACTTTACAGATACAGATTAAGGAATGTAAGGCATGATAATTTTGCTGCACAGATAGAAGTGAATTTTCCATAACTCCTTTGGCTTTTATGGGGGATAGAACATGGGTTTTATTTTCAAAACAAAGACCTGGGTTTAAATGGCAACTCCACTATTCATTATTTGAGGAATCTGGAGAAATTGTTTTATCTCTCTGAGGTTTAGTCTCCCCCTCGGGACAGTGGAGATGATAAAATCTTCATCATGGCTGGGTGCAGTGACTCAAACCTGTAATCCCAGCACTTTGAGAGGCCGAGGTGAGAGGATTGCCTAAGCTCATAGGTTCAAGACCAGCCTGGGCAACTTGACGAGCCCTCATCTCTACAATAACTAAAACAATTAGTGGTAGCACGCGCCTGTAGTTCCGGCTACTTAGAAGGCTGAAGTGGAAGGATCTCCTGAGCCCAGCAGCCCAAGGCTGCAGTGGCTGTGAGCGTGCCACTGCACTCCAGCCTGGGCAATAGAGTGAGACTCCAACTCATAAAAAATAATAATAATAAATTAAGATGCATGCATCTAGCGATATGTAGATGTCATACAGGTTAGCTGTCTCAAACAAACTTTCCACCAGTCTGGCATTGGGATCCAGAGAGCACACAGTTAAAGCTGATGCTCACTGCAAGTCCTGTACATTTAGAAAAGCCTGCAGGCAGCAGGCAGGGCCAATGAGTCTGGTGCTTCCTCCTACACTCCATGTCCACCAGAAGTGGCCCGTCTAGGCCCTGCTTGCAAAGTCGACTCATAGGCCTCTGGAGAGTCAGTACTTCATAAGACTGAGACTCCCCATCACAGAGGTGGGCCTAGGTCAGTGAAACGTCCTACATGTTCAAATAAGTGACGTCTACTTATCTCCACCACAGGGGAAAAATAGTGATGCTTTCTCTGCTATGGAATAAATAACAAATAAATGAATAAATATTTTATTTCTGTTTTTTTGAGTTGGAGTCTCACCCCATCGCCCAGGCTGGAGTGCAGTGGCACACTCACGGACACTCTAGCATTGACCTGCTGGACTTTGGCGATCCTTCTGCCTCAGCTTTCCAAGTAGCTGAAACTACAGGCGCACACTACCACGCCCAGCTAATTTTTGATTTATTGGAGAGACGAGGTCTCACCAAGTTGCCCAGGCTGTTCTCGAACCCGCGGGCTCCGGCAATCCACTCGCCTCAGTATCCCAAGGTGCTGGGATTATAGGCTGAGCCACTGAACCCAGCCAAATAAGTATTTTTAACTAGCATATTCTCCAGGTAAACTTACCTTGCTGAAAGAGCTGAAAAATTAAAAACATATACATACACTTCTTAATGCTTTATTGTGGTAAAATGTACATAAAATGTGCCATTTTAACCATTTTCAATTGTACACTTCAATGATATTAAGTACATTTACTTTGTTACGCAACCATCACTACCACCTATCTCCTGAATCTTTTCATCCTCCCAAACTGAAAATCTATACTTGGTAAACAATAATTCCTTATTTCTTCTTTTCCCAGCCCCCAGCAACTACCATCCTACTTCTATCTCTATAAATTTGACTACTTAAGTATCTCATATATGTGAAAATCATGTAGTATTTTTTTTCTTTTGTGTCTGGCTTATCTCACTTGGTATAATGTATTCAGTGTACATTCCTGTCATAGCATGTGTCAGAATTTCCTCCCTTTTTAAGGCTGAATTATATTCATTTTTGTGCATATAACATATTTTGTTAATCCATTCATCTGTTGATGGACCTTTGGGTTTTGCCTACCTTTTGGCTATTGTGAATAAGATTGCCATGAGCGCAGGTGTCTTATTATATATTTGAGTCCTTGGTTTTTATTATTTTGGACATATACCTAGAAGTAAAATTGTTAAATCATATGGTAATTCTATGTTTAATTTTTTGAGGAACCATCATACACACCAATCCAAATTGGATGTACCATTTTACATCCCTACCAACAGTACACAAGGATTCTAATTTCTCTACACCTGCAACACTTTCTACTTTTTGTTTAGTTTAGTTTGGATTTTTTTATAATAAGCATCTTAATAGGTATGAAATGGTATCTCATTGTGGTTTGATCTGCATTTCCCTAATGATTAGCAATGTTGAGCATCTTTTCATGTGCTTATTGTCCATCTGTATATCTTCTTTGGAAAAAATGGCTATTCAAATCCTCTGCCCATTTTAAAATTGTTTTATAAATATTCTCTCCCAATCTGTGGGATGCCTTTTCACTCTATTGATAATTTTTTTTTAAGTTGGGGTCTCCTCTATTTCTCAGGCTGGAGTGCAGTGGCACAATCGTGGTTCACCACAGCCTCAACCTCCTGGGCTCAGGGATCCCTCTGCCTCAGCTTCCCATCTAGCTGGCACTACAGGCATACGCAATCACACCCAGCTAATTTTTTCATTTTTTTGTAGCGACAAGTTCTTGCTATGTTTTCTAGGCTGGTCTCAAACTCCTGGGCTCAAGTTACCCCTCTCTTTGGTCTCCCAAAGTGCTGGGATTATAAGTATGAGCCACCATGCCCAGCCATGGTTTTTTCTATATGGCCTTTATTATGCTGAGGATGCACAAATTTCTTGAGTGCTTTCTATGTGCCGAGCATTTCTAAATGCTCGGCACATATTATCTCATTATTTGCATATGCCCTGTGAAACAGGCAGTATTCTCCTTCCTGTTTTCCAATGAAAAGCTAAGGCACAGAGAAGTATTTTCTCTCCATAAGTAAAATCTCTGTATATGGTTTTTATTTTTACACGTGATGTTGTTTTTATTAAAATAATGATTATTAAGTTATATGAAGTATTAATTTAAACAAATTGACTTTGTAGCATTATGAATCACACTATATTGGGAATTTAGATCTCTCAACTATGTATTAGGTAGTAGACTATTGTGGTACAGAGCTAAAGATCATGATCTCATGTGTTCTACTCAAACACAGTTGTGCACTGTTTGGATTCCTAACAAATACCTTTCCTCTTAAACATTGAATTGAGCATTAATTTAATTTTCAGTAGCTGTAAAAACCATAAAAAAGTCTTTCCAGATAAGAACAGATACTACCATTTTGTAACATGAAATAACTCAAATAGTTTTAGAATTCACCACAGCAAAAAAAATTTTTAAATAATAATAAAAAAATAAAGAATTCACCATAGCTTCATGGTTTAGAACCAACACTCTGAAGCCAAATGACCTAGATTAAGTCCTGCTTCTATTACATATGTGCTGTGTGACCTTAAGCCACTCACTTACCCTCTCTGTGCCTTAGTTTCTTTAGCTTAAAATAGCAAGTAATGCAGACACACCCAAATTTTGTAGAATAGGGGCTTTTTACAAAATAACTGGGCAATACTCTTCAAAACTATCTAAGTAATGAAAACAAAAAAACAAAACACAAACACACACACACACAAAACTGAGGAACTATCCAGATTTAAAAACAAACAAACAAACGCAGAAACAAATGCAAAGCAGGATCTTAGGTAGGATGCTGGAGCAGAAAAAGGACATTACTGGGACAACTGATGATTGGGTATATAAATTATAAAGCCTTCCAGAGTGGTGTAATCCCAAGGAGTGTATTTTGCAGCATTTTCCAGAGATTCCCTGCTGAAGTAAGCTTCAGTCACCCACTGTGGTAGTTTGTTTTATTGACTGCTGCCTTCTTTTTCCAGGATCACTTCCTCATGCCCCACCAAATGTTCCCTACATCTCCCAAATAAAGAAACCACCTTGAAATCCTTGTCTTAGGGTCAGCTCCTAGGGGATCCAAAACAAGGGCATTTCGTTCCATTTATAAAACTAGGTGAAATTTTCCATTCACAAAAATAGGTGAAATTAATCTATGCTATTAGAAATCTGGGAAGGCAGGCATAGTTAGCCTCAGCACATAGTTTAGTTGTAGTTAGGCAAGTTTTCTTAGGAAGGTCTAATTTAGATAATGGAGAAACCAGGTGGCTAAGTATTCCAGTGTCTTTCTTATCAGGACACGACTTCCAAACATATCAGACCTGCCCACCTTACGGGTTGGAATGTAGAACTACCAGTGCAGTAAATCACAGAAACAATAGGGAATTACCCAAAACACAGATATGATGGTCTAAGAAATGCCCAAATTGAGCCAAGTGTGGTGGCTCAAGCCTGTAATCCCAGGATTTTGAGAGGCAGAGACAAGAGGATTGTCTGAGCCCACGGGTTCGAGACCTGCCTGGGCAACTTCGCAGTTCTCATTTCTACAATCAGGAAAATTGGCCAGGCATGGTAGTGCATGCCTGTAGTTCAACTGCTTGGAAGGCTGAAGCCAAAGGCTCGCCTGAGTCCAGCAGGTCGATGCTGGGGCAGCCATGAGCACGCCACTGCACTCCTGCACTCCAGCCTGGGCAACAGAGTGAGACTCGACTCAAAAAAAAAAAAAAAATGGAAATGTCCAAACCTAGTTAGAGAGTAACTTTCATTATTTAGAAGGTCCTTGTGACCTTAAAAGGTTAAGAGATGGTAATCAAAACTTGTGACCAGGATACCTGCAGCCCTTGGTTCTTGGCGTACGGAATAGTTTGCTTAATCACTGTAAAAGTATATAAGGCTACTTGCCAAAGGTAAGTACATGTCCTTTCTCTTAAGGCACCCACGTTCTTTCCTGAATTTGTTTTTTCTTTTTAAAAAAATTTGCCGGGCTCGGTGGCTCAGCCTGTAATCCCGCGCCTTTGGGAGGCTGAGGTGAGTGGATTGCCTGAGCCCGCGGGTTCGAGACCCGCCGGGGCAAGTGAGACCTCATCTCTACAATAAATAAAAAAAAATTAGCCGGGCGTGGTAGCGCGCGCCTGTAATTCCAGCTACTTGGAAGGCTGAGGCGGAAGGATCGCCGGAGCCCAGCAGGTCGAGGCTGCGGTGGCCGGGAGCG
>CAUYQG010013888.1:0-36864 GCA_963574415.1 Tarsius wallacei | reverse complement strand
TCACTCCGTCGCCCAGACTGGAGTGCAGCGGCCGCTCCCGGCCACCGCAGCCTCGACCTGCTGGGCTCCGGCGATCCTTCCGCCTCAGCCTTCCGAGTAGCCGGAACTACAGGCGTGCACTACCACGCCCGGCTAATTTTTTTTATTTATTGTAGAGATGAGGTCTCGCTTGCCCAGGTGGGTCTCGAACCCGCAGGCTCAGGCAATCTACTCACCTCAGCCTCCCAAGGCGCGGGATTACAGGCTGAGCCACCGAGCCCGGCTGAGGCTGACTTTAAATGAGGCAGGACTGGGGATTGTAAGAGACAGTTACTCTTATAATTTTTGAAAAGGAAACCATATTGGAAAATCAGAGACTTTAGATTTTTTATCTATGTGCATGTACTTGAGGGAAAACAAATTATAGGGTTTGTTTTAGAAAAGCATCAAGTTTTAAATTTTGAAATAGACCAGGCTCAGTGGCTCAGCCTGTAATCCCAGCACTTTGGGAGGCCAAGGAGAGTGTATTGCCTGAGCCCGTGGGTCTGAGACCAGCCCGGGCAATTTGGCGAGACTTCGTCTCTACAATAAAAATTTTTGTTGTTGTTTTTTTTTTGTTTTGTTTTGTTTTTTTAGTTGGAGTCTCACTCTGTCACCCAGACTGGAGTGCAGCGGCCGCTCCCGGCCACCGCAGCCTCGACCCGCTGGGCTCCGGCGATCCTTCCGCCTCAGCCGTCCAAGTAGCTGGAACTACAGGCGCGCGCTACCACGCCTGGCTAATTTTTTGATTTATTTTAGAGATGAGGTCTCACCTGCCCAGGCGGGTCTCGAACCCGCGGGCTCAGGCAATCCACTCGCCTCAGCCTCCCAAAGGCGCGGGATTACAGGCTGAGCCACCAAGCCCGGCTCCTGTATGACTTTGTAAAGTAACTTAAGCATGTAAATTGCTATGACTCTGTTTTGTCCTTAATTAAATGGGAACAAAACTCTACAAGTTTAGTAGCAAAACTTCTTAACTTGAAATTTACGGATAAAATCCATCCAGTCCTCAAATATCTTGAATATTGCAAGCAAAACTGTAAGTATACATATTTTATTTTTTTCATCGAGGGCACTTATTTTTCAACAGCGTCTTAAGGGGGTCCATGACCAAAAACAGGGTTAAAAGACATTAGCATAAGGTTATTAAGATCAATGAAAAAATATGAAAAGTTATTAGCATAGTCCCAGAACACCGGGTAAATGTTTACTGGTTTCTCGTCCCCCTTCATCATGTGTTCAAGCTTCCCACCTATCTGAGCTTTTTTCCTCCCAGTTATGTTGCAAATCTCTTGAGTGCAGAGACCATCGCCTATTTCTTTGTATGACTTCCTTTGCACTTAAGTCCGTTGGCAAACTATTAAACATTTACTAAATAGATTGCAAAAAAGTGATCCTGTGTGTATATTATTTTGGGTATCTTTTTGGATTAATATGTAAAATAACATTCTTCCATGAAACCTCACGGATCTTCCTGTCTAGCTATTTCCCTCAAAAATGTTGTCACTGCCCTGTTGTTGCAAAATCTCCCTTGCGTATCCACTACCGCTGACCGGCTTCCTTTCCAGCTTAGACCTTTCCTGCTGTTGCATCCCCGTTTGGTTGCTATGCAACCAGTCCTGGAAGGCAGTTTTACTGTGCATGTGCTTCTAATGGATGGTTTGTTTTACATGTTTTTGTTCAACCACAATTTGAATCTAATTTTTTCCAATATCCTCTACTGTGGATCAGAATCTCGAGTTTTGACAAATTATTACAGTACAACAAGACCTTAGATTTTTCCTCTTGATTTATATCTGGTTTCTTCTCTAGAAAGCCTTCTTTCTCTGATCGCTTTCTCCTTTTTCTTTTTTATTAATGTTGACATGAGTCTTACTGCCAACCCGCCAAGACTTCTCAAATTTACATTTTCTCACTTTGCAATGCTCATTGTCAACCTGGTTATTTAACTGTAGATTGCTTGTAAGCACTGAAACAGTTACATTTGAGAATCAAACATGATTTGTTTATTTTTACTTTAGATTCTGCATCGTATTCTGAAATTTTTCTAAACTTACAGTCAACCTGTCAATGATAAAATTGCATTTGTGAGTTAACTCTTTTTTCTTTAAAGATTCATAAAACTAGCTAGAAACTGTGTGGTCACTTGAACAACTGAATATATTAAAAGCTCAAATTATTTATATACACCCCCAGTAAATTAACACTAAAACTTAATTAGATGTAATCAGTTTATTTGAAAATGTAGATACTTTCTGACTGTGAAAATGAGCCCCCGTTATGTTTTTTAAAATCTAGGAATATTTAAAGAAGAAAATTTTAAGTAACTTACATTATGATTTGGACTATTCTATGCGAGCCCCAAATCACACAACAAAGAGATATGACTGCCAACCTACCAAACTGCCAAATTTTTTCTTGACAGGGTGATTGCTAGTGTTGATAAAATCACAGTGAAATTGTTGTTGTGTACATTTTGAAACTTCATAAATCGCCATAGCATTTGGGGGGACAACTGTTATGGTATCAACAGCCTAAAGTTATGGCTTCATTTTACTTCTCAACTTTTTGACCCAGTAAATTTACTCCCAGACATTCGTCCTAGGGAAATAACTGATATTCAGACAAAGAACTGAGTTAACAAGGATCTTCACACAGTTATGATAATGAAGCCCAAGGTGACAAATCTTCTCTTCCTAGCAAATCCCCATCTCTCTACGTTTCCCTTCCACCACCCCCGCACGTGGTCCAAGCCTGGCTTCTTGAAGTTTCTCTTGCAGATTCTTTGAATTTTGAAAACAGGCACGGCATAGAGGAATGAGTGATGATTAAAGGGAGCCTTCTGATGGCAATGTGCCCGAGAGAATTTCCAGGGGGCTCTTTCTGCTGTGATTCCTATAGCTACCCTGGTTCCTGTCTCTCCCAAGACTTGAGCACTTAGTTCTTTTCAGAATTTTCCTTGTGAGCCAATCTCCTTCTTATTTATTTTGGTATCAATTTAATAGAATCCATTTCTTCGGTTTAAAAATATCTTAAATGATAAAGAAATTAGGACTATAGTGTGTAAAAGTACACACTCTTAGGGGACTATGGAATGTTTGAGATAAGTTACGGAATCGCAGTGGGGTCAAAGGCAGAGAAAGTTTGGCTATATTCTGGGAAAGGAAGATAGCATCCTTAGAGGGGCAATAGAGAAACGGCCAATCATGTTATCATCTGTCCCTTGTGACTATGCATTGGCCCAGAAAGGAGCTTTGGGAAGGTCAGCCATTTTCAAGGTAATTAGAAATATCAAGACCAGATGGGGAAAACCAAACAAGACATTCTAATCTTAAAACTATTACTTTAAGGCAGCAAACAATAAAACAAGATCACAGTGTGTCCAGGTGCCATAATTGCTCTCTGCTTAGCCAAGAACATCAAAGAGAAGATTTAGATTGATTTTACAGTTTGGTTTCCAAGTCAAAGGCTACAAGTTATAGCATATCTCAAAAGAAGAGCCTTGCCAGATCTCTCATGTGAAGATCAGAGGATAATGCAGAAAGTTTGGAACTCAGTAGCCGAAATGAAGAAAGATAGGAATTTCTAAAGATTTGGACATTCCATTACTACTCTGTCTCTATTACTGTGGTTTTATATCAATTTTTGAAATGGAGAGGTATGAATCTCTGAATACAAAGACAAAAAGGTTTTATAAGTACAAGTTAGAATTAAATAAACACTGGAAGAGATACACAAAGAGTTATGGGAACATCGTTAAATTAATAATTAAACCAGAAAGAGGATTTTTAATTGGGGGAATTTTTAATTAGCACGAGAGTTGAGTGTGAAAGGATGATTAAAAGTGCAAATATAAAGAGGAGGGGAGGAAGGAGATATATATGATTTTAAGAAAATTCAAGCAATAAAAGTTTATACTTCAAATTGATGAGTGGAACAGAATAGAGGACCTAGTAATAGATGAAGGTAAATAAGCTCGGTTTATTTTTTATAAAGGTCCAAAATCAATGCAGTGTTGTAAAGCAATTTACTGTCTATAGGCAAAAGAGAACCTTCACCTCAATTTCATATCTTGTACAAGATTTACTCAAAATGAATCATAGAATTAAATATAAAATTATTATAAAAATAGGAGAAAATTTTGGAGTGATACAAGGTTAGTCAGAGTATAATCTATAAAAGGAAAGATTAATAACTTTTCATAAAATTTTTAAAAATTGCTCTGTGAAAGCTCATGCAAAGAGGGTGAAAGGATAAATTTTAGCTGTGAGAAAGTATTTGCAAATCATATACCAAAAAAAGGCCTAAGTATCTAGAATATATAAGAAATTCACAAAAAAATCACAGTAAAAACCCCAAACAATCCAATTAGAAAGTGAACAAAACACATAAACAGTCACTTCATTGAAGAGGCTATATTTATGTCAAATAAGCATATGAAAAGATGTTCAACATCATTAACTATCAGGGAAATGCAATTAAAACTATAATACGGAATTAGCACACACCTATAAGAATAGCTGAAATGAAAACCATTGAAAACACCAAATGCTGGCATGGATGCAGAGAAACTGGACCACTCATGTGCTGTAGGTGAGAATCTAACATGATGCAGCCCTCTTAAAAACAGTTTAGGAAGTTGCTTAAAAATGACACATGCACTATGACCCAGCAATTGCAATCCGGAGCATTAATCTCAGAGGAAGAAAACACTCGTGTTTACACATATACTTGTCTGTGAATGTTTGGGGCTGCTTTATCTGTAGGAGTGAAATTCTGAAACCTGTCTAGATGCTCTTCCAAAGGTGAGTGGTTAAACAAACTGGTACACATGTCCCGGAATGCTACTCAGCGGTGCAAAGGCACAAACCGCCGATGAACATAACAACGTGAATGAATCTCCAGGAAATTATGTGGACCCCAAAAGTTCCAGTCCCCCGAAGTTACATACTATATAAATTCATTTATATAACATCAGAGACTGGAAAATACTGTAAAAACGGGGGATCGATGAACGGTTGCCAGGTTTTGGTGGGGCTGAGGGAAGATGTGGAGGCAGCTGGAGGGAGTTGGGTGTGATTAAAACTGAACATTTCCAAAGCCCCAGGAGGGTCCTGTTCAGTATTTCTGCTGTGGTGGTAGATACACGAAACTACACGTGGTAAAATTTTATAGAACTAAACACACACACATGCACACATATATGTACCTACATACGTGCGTACAGGAAAGACCGGAAAAATCTGAATAAGATGGCAGGTTGTATCAGTATCAATATTCTGCTTGTGATACATTAGTATAGCTTTGCAAGATAGTCTTATTGGGGGAAATTGGGCAAAGTGTGCAAAAGGGTCTTTCTGTATTATTTCTTACAACTGCATGTGAATCTATAATCTCAATAAAAATATCAATTTAAACAATTGATTAAAAAATTCACTCTTACACAGAAAATACATTGGGGGTTTTAAAAATTTTCTTGATTAAAAAAAGAAAAAGATGTTTAACATCACAAGAGAAAGGCCACGGAAATTCTTTACCTAAACTTACACACGTTTTTTTTCTGTAGTGAATCCACCAAGAGAAAAAAAATAGAAGTCTATACTTTGCAGAAATATACCCCTGTTTAAAGTGAGTTGTATATTTCTAAAATTTTTACATTCATTATTAGAGAGTAGGCAAGTCCTACTCTGTAATGATTATGCTTTAAATATTCAATTTACAAGAGGTACTCAGAGTATTGCTTTAGCGTCAGCAAAATCCCTAAGCTCTTTAAAAAAAAAAAAAAAACCTTTAAAGTTGTGGGGTACAAGTCAGGATTGTGTCCGTAAGTGGTTTGGTACAGGAAATTTTGGGCCACCGGACCTCACTTAGCCTGGGTCAGGATCAGGCACCCTTATTAAGGTTATGTGCCCATCTCCTATCCTGGAAGTGTCCCATTTCTGTCCCTTTTTTGTAGCATTCTGACAGGTGTTCAGGGTCCACTGATGAGTGAGGACACGTGGTATTCAGTTCTTTGTTTCTGTGATAGATCATGGAGTATGATCGACTCCAAGTCCATCCAAGTTGCTGCGAAGTCCACAATTTTGTCCTTCTTTATGTCTGCGTAATATCCCATCATGTAGACGTACCACATTTTTTTATCCAGTCCAGTTTCGATGGGTAGCAAGGTTAGTTCCATGTTTTTGCTGTTGTGAATAGTGCCGCAATAAACATGAATGTGCAGGTATCTTTTTTATAGAATGATTTGAGTTCCTCTAGTTATATTCCCAGAAGAGGGATTGCTGGGTTGTTTGAAAGGTCAATTTCTAATTCTTCTAGAAATCGTCACACTGTTTTCCATCGAGGTTGAATTCGTTTGCGCTCCCACCAACGGTGCAGAAGCATTCTCTTTTCTCCGCATTCTTGCCAGCATTTTCTAAAGAGGGTAGGAGGAAAGTCATCAGTGCACGTGACTTTTCCAAGGCCAGGTACTCAGCACCTCAGAATACTCCATGCTGCAGCCCAGGAGCCTACCACTGGCGTCCATGGGGGAATATTTGGCAGGTGAAGCCGATGGGAGGCATGAGCTCTCAGTGGCCCGGGACTGCTCTGTTCTTTAGTGATGTCCTGTCTCCTTCCAAGTGTCACTTCCTCTGCTAGTCAGAGACTGGAACTATTTAGTAGGAAATGGCTTATTCGTTCTTGGGGTAAACGTCTTTAACCAGAATTCACCCTTCCAGAGTCACTAATGGAATCGTTTTACAAAGATGTATTCAAAGTTTCATATTTACTCATCTTTATGAGTAAAACACGCTTTTTAAAAACGGGATCAGAAGCGCAGATGTTAATGGTCGGGCTTATTTTCAGAAAATATAGAAAACTTATTGTGGAAGAGGTTTGATATCTTTCTAGGGCACTCTGGTTTCTCCCCACACCCGCCCCAAACAAAGGGTACAAGTCTTCATTTCATTGCATTTCCAAAACCAAAGACATCTGTGACTAATCGTGCAAGAACATTACTAAACTGAAGCACCACAGAGCCATCTACTGGCTGGTTTCTTTTCTTCTGGTCGGAGATTATTTCTGTCATAGACATTGTAACTAAACGCCACGGTTCAGCATTGCACATAAGCCCTCGATAACACAGCTATGCATAGTTTTGTTGCCCCCAAATCTGGGACATTTCATTGGAAATCTGGAGGGACTGAGGTGCTCGCAGTCAAATCCAGCAAGCGAGGCAGAGGGTGGGCACCAACGAGAAAATCCTCTTGGAAAACTCTGGGTGCCGTTCTAGTCTTTTCATAGACTTTTCTACAGATCAGGAAGCAGGCGATAGTGATGAAAAGGGTTAGAAATACTTGTTTGGGCCATGTCCTCAGAATCGCATCTGAAGCTGAGAGCCTAGGTTATTTTTAAGAAGAAAGACCAGGTGATTGGGCTCTGCCCTGAAAGGGGGTGACCTCTTGGACAGAAAGGGATGGCGGCTTTGGTGGTCCCTGCCTCGTGACAGCTTAACATCTTGCAAACCCTCTTTTACTTTTCTAGATTTTTTCGATTCTCATTCTATATTTTTATCCTTCATGGACATATTTGGAGGCCGTTGTTTTAGGTTCCACTACAGAGAATACTTTACCTCCAGTGCAATGGTGGAGAATAATGATCGTACAAGCTGAGCTGTGTGATGTTTGATTGAATTTTTATTCACTTATAGAAGAAATTTGGAACAAATGGGGTGATTCATGGAGCTTAAGTCATCACAGGCCTAGATGTTTGACACAAGAATCATAACTTACTCTTGTGGCTTTCCTCTTTCTCTTCCCAATATGAAGAGGAAGCATAAGTTTATGCTAGAACCAAAGACAGGAAATATTATCTTTCTAGCAGATTCCATACAGACACATTCCATTACTATATAAGGGGTTACCCCCAAAACCCCAAATTATCTTTTGGAGAGCAGGTACTTTACATAGTACAGGCATCCCCCTTTAGATAAATGTTCTAGGAACCCATCAGCATCAGTGTACCAGCTAGTGTTGTGAAAGGCTGCATTTGATTTTAGTTTTTGAGATTCTTTTGAAAAAAATTTTTAATTTAAAAGATGTGGAATACAATTCAGGATTAGGTGCATCCATGATCAATGCACAGGTGAAGTCTGGGTCTCCCATTGGTCCTCACTTCACCTGGTTTAGGCTCAGGTACCTTTATTGATGTTATGCGCCTTCCCTTCCCCTGGTAATGTCCCACTCCTGCCAATCTTTTCCTTATAGTGTCGTGATAAATGTTCAGGGTTCACTTAGGAGTAAGAGCATGGGTTGCTCCGTTCTTTGTTTCTGCCATAGATCACTGAGTATGATCGACTCCAAATCCATCCAAGTTGCTGCAAAGTCCATATGTTTGTCCTTCTTTATGGCTGTGTAATATTCCATCATGTATATGTACCACATTTTTTTTTTATCCAGTTCACTTTCGATGGGCAGCACGGTTGGGTCCATGTTTTTGCTCCTGTGAAAGTGCTGCAATAAACATACGTGTGCAGGTATCTTTTTTATAGAATGATTTGAGTTCTTCCGGGTATATTCCAGAAGGGGGATTGCTGGGTCGTATGGAAGGTCGATTTTTAGATCTTTTCCGTGTGTTTCCCATTTCACGATGGGTGATTTACGAGCGCACCTGCGCCTTCCGTGCTGAGGGTTCAGAAGTTTTTGACCCAAACAGCGTGACCCTGTGCCTCAGCCTCCCTATTCACCTGACCTTATCCCGAGCAACTTTTTTTTGTTATTTCCCCAGATGAAAAAGTCCTCAAGGAGAGACATTTTGCCAATGTGGAAGAGGTGAAACCAAAAACTAGCAGAAGCACCAAAAGCCATCAAAATGGACGAGTTCAAAAACTGTTCTGAGCTGTGAAAAAAGCGTCTAGATGGGTGTATTGCATCAAACAGAGAGTACTTTGAAAGCGACTGAAGTGCAAACATGCGAGAATAAATACACCATTTTGGGGCCCCCCTAAGATAACAGAGCAAATTGATATTGATTTGCAAAAGAGAAATGAATGGGCACACACATAAAAAGCACATTTCCTTTGGCTCATTTACATTATTTTAAAAATTGTTCCTATCGTCATAAGCACGAGGTAGAATTGCTATTGTTTTGCTGACTATGAAAGCAGTGCATGTTAATTGTTAAAATTCAGACCCCTTATTATCTTATCATTTTCCAGAGACGATTACTGCAAAAGATTGCTGTATGTGTTCTAATTGTTTATATGAATATGTAAGCATGCATGTGCACACACAAACATCATTGTGAAGACATACCATAGTACTTATGTCACTCAGTTGCTGTTTTTTTTTTCTAAACTGTCTTTAGGATATATTTTCTTATACTGCAGATAATTTCTACTTCACCCAACCTAAATGCATGCTATATTATCCGTCTCCTCCTCTATTCTTCCTCAAAATCCAGCAAATCTTCTCAGAATGCCATAATTCATTCTTCCCCTTGTCTGTGGAATCATTCACCAAGTAGTACATGAAGTGCCTACTGTATTTCTTTTTTTTTTTTTTGAGTTGGCGTCTCACTCTGTCACCCAGACTGGAGTGTAGTGGCCGCTCCCGGCCACCGCATCCTCGACCTGCTGGGCTTCGGCGATCCTTCCGCCTCAGCCTTCCAGGTAGCTGGAATTGCAGGCGCGCGCTACCACGCTCAGCTAATTTTTTGATTTATTGTAGAGATGAGGTCTCGCTTGCCCAGGCGGGTCTCGAACCCGCGGGCTCAGGCAATCCACTCACCTCAGCCTCCCAAAGGCACGGGATTACAGGCTGAGCCACCGAGCCCGGCTTGCCTACTGTATTTCAGGACTTCTGCTGCACATTTAACAGACACGAATCGGCACAATAGATGCGAGTCTTGTCCTCTTAAAACTTATAGTTAGTGTTATGTATATTTCTTGATTAAAAGAATGAGTAAACCAACCAGGACATTGAAGCTTAGAGGAAACAAGGCCCTTAGCCGGAGTAACCACGCTAGTAAGTGGCAGAACTGTCATTGGAAACACTCTCACAATCACCACACTCCGCTCACTCAAATGCCATCGTTTAAAATATCGACTCATCTCCTTTGGGAAAAAAATTCAAAGGGAGAGATACTTCTTCATAACTTTCCCAAATGCCTCAGGACTAAAACTTCATTTAGGACTCCCTGGAGGCTTTGGTCATAGGTTCACGAGGGCTGGTGGCCAAGTCTCCTGGAGTGGCTGCAAGATAAGAAAAAGTGGCAGGAAAGAGGCCTCCTGTCTTCACGATCAATGAGCAAAGCTAGTCGCAGAGTCCTTTTTAAATAAATATTCTAAAAATGTATTCTTACAGGCATGTTCCCTTTCATAGGGGTCACCAGTATCAAACACATTTATTTCTCCTAAAAATACATGAATTATCAGAAAATGTGTCTAAACCAAATAATGAAAATACCTCATTTTTACTGCAGTTTCTATGTATTTAATTATTAGAGAGGTCAACTGTTGCATCCTCTGTTTATATTCATTGCATGGATTCTTCTTCTGTGAAAAGCACATTCATGCCCTTTGTTCACTTCTCTTTTTGTGTGTCTATATGTACCTTATTAATTTGTAAGTACTCATATATAAAGAATAATGTTCTGTGCACTGTTAAGATATTTTAATAACTAAATGGGTAAAACAGCCATTTGGAAATTCTTCATTTTATGAAAAAAAGTTAGACAAGGTAAAGAGAAGCCTTGAAATGCATTCCTTCCAAAAACTAAAAGCATTCAACATTTTTAATAATCAGCAATAAATCCCTTGTAGATTATGCTGTACCATTTTTCTTAAAAATAAATGACAATGAAAAAAAAAGAATATTTAAAATGTTTTCTATGCATTGAAATAGTTTTTTCCAGTTTGTTGCCATTATTATGTCTTTTTTTGTGTAAAAATGGAAAGACACGCATTGACATCCATCAGTATTTTCATAACTCTGAGTTTTGTCTGGTGTATATAGTGTGTCTACATAAAGATGAATTTAATTTTGTCTCTAATTTTTAAGAAGTAGGATAACTACAGTTAGCATACTCTCAGCCATTTCGATATATCTCAAAATATTTGCTATACACTACATCTACTAAAGTACTTAGAAACTACTCAGTAAATTTTATCTTAGTTCTTTCCTTAAATTCATACAGAGGTGAATTGTGGCAGAGACGAATTTGGGACACAACATTAGAGAAAAAGATTGTAAAAAAAAAAAATTCCTTATGTCCAAAGAGAAAATCGACGAAAGCTAAAAGAAAACAAACAAATGAAAAAAGAATTGTAGTGATAGTGAATTTAAGATGTCATCCTCTCTTGCTTCCTCAGATGGTCTTGTTTATGTGAAGTATAAAAGGCGTTCCAGGGACTGTGTTGTCAGCTGTTTTAACGGCCTATTAAGCACACAATTGATTGGATTAAGCATGCGCTCGTCCAAATTAGACTTTAAGTAATCTGACTGACCATGATAGACCCTGTGTGACACAGCATCCCTTAGGCTGTTGCTAAGGGCTCAGACGAGGTGAGAAAAGAGGCCGTGCTCTAGAAGGCAGTCCTTCCCAGGACAAAATAAACCAACAAAGAAGCCAAAGGGGACTTGGATGGAGAAGGGCGGGCGCAGAACAGGAGTTCCTCCTGTTAGTAACAACGTGACCTTGGACATGCTATTTATAATTTTAAGTCTTGGTCTATTCCTAAGAGGAAATGGGGAAGTTCATTCCTCTCTTTCAGGGTAGCTTTCATTGAACTAAGTAGAGATATCTCTAGTCTCCTAGAATAGAACCAGACGAGAAGGCCCTTTCATGAGCTTCTCTTCCGATCTTTTTTGCATGTTGCATGATCTCAAGACCTCATCCATTCAACATTGTTTTTGAGTGCCTACTTTGCATAAGACAATGCCATGGCCGGGCTCGGTGGCTCAGCCTGTCATCCCGCGCCTTGGGAGGCTGAGGTGAGTGGATTGCCTGAGCCCTCGGGTTCGAGACCCGCCTGGGCAACTTGGTGAGAACTCACCTCTACAATAAATCAAAAATTAGCTGGGCGTGGTAGCGCGCACCTGTAGTTCCGGTTACTCGGAAGGCTGAGGCAGAAGGATCGCCGGAGCTCAGAAGGTCGAGGCTGCGGTGGCCGGGAGTGGCCACTGCACTCCAGTCTGGATGACAGAGTGAGACTCCAGCTCAAAAAAAAAAAAAAAAAAAAGACAATGTCATGGGCTACCAGATGAGTACATAGTTGAATAAAGCATGAGTTTCACTCTAAAAAAGCTTCACTCTAAAAAAGCTTATAGGTTAATTAGAGATAGGTTAATAATATTCTCTGGGAAATTATTCTCCACTAGATGCTTCAATTTCAGTTAATTTCCATGACTACTCTAAGGGCTACTTTCTCCCTTTATCCCCATTTTGCAAGTGAAACAAAGTCAGACAACAAGTGCAAAGTCACACAACCTGTAAGTGTCTGAGCACAGATTCAAACCTTGAACTCAATGAATTCAGAGCCCAAGTTTTTAATCAGGATTCAACACTAGGCTGTACTAAAAAGTAATAACACTGTGGTATGGTATAACTAAAGTGAATAACTGACATTTGAAGTACAGACGGATTTTCATGGACATTTAGAGGAAGGGGTAGTCACTTTTGCCTGCAAGAATTAGGGAAGACTTCATGTAAGGAGACACTGGGAATGCAGTGACATCACACGACAATGATGGGTCCCCTCCCACTGTGGGAACTTTTCTGTCCTCTCAGTACATCCTGCTTTCTAAAATAAAGAAACAAATAAATAAATAAATATAAAAGCAATGATGTATTAGTCTATGCTCTGTCAAAATCATATTTTTTTCTTTCTGCCCAAATGCTTGCAAGACCAAGGGTCTATCCAGTGACAAACCGACATGAGAAAAACGAGCCCTAAAAGTTAAGCGCTCAGTGCTGTGAAATAAACGTTCTTGTCTTAGGCCTCCAAATGCCCAGCCTGGGAAGCAGAAGTGGTCCACAGAGGAACAAGCACGATCTCACCCTTGGCTAACCGTGGGCAGGGACCAATAGGTGAACTCCTCAACTTTTTAGCTGGGGGGACGGACTCTGCATAGACTGGGGTGGCAGCTTGGCGACTGTGTGAACAGATACATACAAGAGACGTTCTTAGGACTGTCTGAAATAATCTTTTTGAAGCCAGGATTCCCCCACAGAGCATGGAATTATATTCTCCATGTCAGGGGAAGGAGAAAAACAAGACTTTATCTCACTAGTGATGGCCTAATATTTTTGTAAAAATTTGTGTCACAAGATTTTTGTTAATACCATTAGAAACAACAAAACAAAACACAGTGCTGTTAATTTTATTTTTGATGTAAGACATGTCAAAGGTTGGGTTCTGTCAGGCGCCTGGTAATGGGGATGGGAGGGAACTCAGTCCAGTCCTGTTCGTGCTCTCCCCTGAGCTGTGGATTTTAGCACCAGCCAGGGTCCATTCGTTGCCCCTGATTTTTCCATGGTCGTGTCTTGTAGATGTTCCAGCTAGAATCGCTAAACTCTGACTCTAATAGGGCACAAGGTGAAGAGTCCCTTGGTCACGCTGACTCGAACGAAGCACGTGTTTGTGGCCAACTATCTGCTGCTGGCCCTGACACGTGCGTGCCTTGCTCAGCCCTGCTTTGTGTTCTTTTGTTGGTTCCATCTGTTTTGTTGCCTCGCACTCCCACGATACTCTGGCTCTTGTCCCCAGGATTCCCACCCTGCTGCTTGTCCCCTCAGTTCATACAGGCAGGGCGTTTGGGTCTTGCCACTCATCTTTCTGATGCTGAAATCTGAGTTGCCTTCAGGGCAAAAAAAACGCTGTTTTCAAACGTTTAACTTCCACATTTTGGTGTATTGTACCCAGTTTGTGGCCTTCACTTTGTAGATATAGACTCAAATAGCAAGAAATGTCTTATCATTTTATTTAACTTGCATACAATAAAATAATATCTGAAGTCCTTTTATCGTTTGGCTCTTAGAAAATTCAGTCACATCACTGCTGGCTTCCTTTCTTCCACCCTGTTGCTGCAGTCAAAATCTGAAGGAAATTAGTAAGAAAGCTATCATTTGTTATTTAAATAAAATAATGTAACCGAGCATGAAAATATGTATTCTAATATGCCAAAAAAATTTCCAAGACTCTCTTCTCAGATTGACACCAAGGCAAATTGGAAAAAGAACACAGTGCAGAAGGGAAGGGGGTCTTGGATGTCAAGTATGGATAGTCAAACCAAACCAAATCCTGTAGGTCTTACCAGTCGGACCTCGTGTGCTTTTCAGAGTGTTGACTCCTGAGACCAATGTCCAGAGATCCTGAGGCTGTAGGTCTGATGTTCCATCCAAGAATTAGTATTCATAACACGCATTCAAGGTGATTTGCCTTTAGGTGGTCCATGGACCACAGAGTGAGAGAAAAGCTGCCCTGGTTGATGCAGAGGCCAGGGCAGTTGAAAGCAGGGAAGGGACATGGGGAAACTGTGTCCTAGGAGAACAGTCACATGTCCTGCAGGAAGGATCCGAGAGAGATACAGGTAGAGACAGATGAGGCCAATTAAACACAACACAAAGAATTCACGCCAAAAGTGATGGGGGGATTGAGAAGGCTAGCAGCAGTATTTGTTTAAAATTTTGCTTTAGACTAGCATGATTCTAGACCTTACTGTCAGCCACTATTCTGCTTCTGCCACATTGCCACACATATAGTAACACTTCAGCAGTTGTTTACGAGCAGACGAGATTCAGAGCTTCTCTACTAAAATGTTGTGTGCAAAACTCTCCTTTTACATAATTTATTTTCTTGTCAACACTTTTATTCAGCATGTTTCTTTAAAGAGAAAACAAAAGCATTTTTGTTCTTTGTTGTACCCAAAAATGATTGTTTTATTCTGAACTAATTTTAGACTTGTAGGAAAGTTTCAAAAATAGCATAGCGACTTTCTAAATACCCAGCATGAAACAGAAAAAGGATATCAGTGGAAAAAACAGCGAATTTCAAATAAGATCTTGAGAATACTGTACCAACGCTATATTTTGATGCACTGAATAATATTGTACACTTTTAGTCTACATTTTAACAATAAATGTAAACAAAAAGTGATTGGGAGCCAACTTTGTGAAAATTATTTCTTCCTTAGCAGAAACAATTATTTTTATGCATTCGTCTTATGCCTTAATTGTATGCATTTTTATTTATGCATTTTCCAAGGTATCAACAGAAAATTATAAGAATTTTGACTCCTTAAGTTACTTAGGTGTAAGCTTTCCATCACAATTTTAAGTTCTTTTTTTATTATCATCATTTTTATGGTAAACTGTGAAAAATTATACAAAGAGAAAAATAAATGTGATCTGTAGTAATGATGTTTACTATTGTAGCCACCATTTGAGTAGTTACCATGTAACTAGGCACAGAGAAGTTAAGTAACCTGCCTAAGATTGCACATGATAACTAGAGCAGAGATTCATTCAAACCCAGGCTGACTGCAGACCCACAATCCATAGTACTATTGTGCTATACTGCCTCGCGTCTGTGTGAAAATCCATAAGATGCAGTAATGCATTGTTGCATTCTCCTAAGTCCACAACCTATATTACAGGGGAAAAAAAGAGCATTCGATCTCTCGCTTGTATTATCTCAACCTCACACTCTGCAATAAATTGAAAGCAATAATCCTTCTGTAAGTAAAGGAAAATCACATTTGTTCTGAGACGCATTGAAAAATTACAGCACAGTTATAGTAAAATCTCTAGTCTGAGAAGTCAGGTCAGCACATTTTTTCATAACTGTTTTTCTATTACACTGAAACAACATAATCAATTCTACTCATTTTTATGAGCAATTTATTGGAGACAGCAAAAAATGTTCTATTTGATATTGGCAAATAGCAGCCATAGGGGTCGCTGTGTTGGTATGAGAAGTGGGGTGTCCATCAAGGTTCTTAGCTGCAAGCAACAGAAACCAATTCTCATCATCTTAAGCAGAAAGAGAACTTATTGGAAGGATCTCAAGGGCTCACAGGATGAATGAGAGATTGCCAGAGCCAGGCTGGTAAACTACTAGAGAGCTAAGGACATCAACTTTGAGTGGGACCATCGGCAGGACTCCTTCTCCAGCATGACCACCATTGTAGATGGCAGCCATTCCTTTTTCCTTTTATCGTTTATATATGATTCGGAATCTCAGGTAGGAGCATCTGAATGACTAAACATTGGCCATTTGTCAGCATCTGTTTGGGTGACAGAGCCCAGACTTATACAATGAAGTCCCCCAGGACTAGGGAAGGAGTTTATTTTCCTGGCAACTCAGATGATGACAGTGTAAACTATACAGGTCACGCTCAAGTTCTATGCCAATTCTTATTCACAAGAGGACTTCTACGTCGATGTCTTAGAGACCAAAAACACATAGTCCTCTTATTGCTTTTGCCTAATATGAAAAGATTCTGACACCGAAACACTGTTTTAGAACTTCAAGGATTCCCAGGGGCCTTTTAATTCCACCATACACATAACACCAGAAACTCATTTATCATTGAGTGAAATGAAATGAATGAATAAGATTGAAACTAGCGTATAATTGCTGCAATTAACAACAGAGCAACGGTAAGAGTGTGGTTCTGGGTGTAGATATATGTGAGTTCAGATCCTTCCACCCTCGTCCTAGATGTATGATTCTATCACAGTCTACCTTTTCTCTCTGTTCTATAAAATGGGAAAACTGACATTACCAGCTCACATGCTTATGGAAAAGATTAATATAATTCATGAAAAATAGTGAGGACAGTTTTTGGTACAAGATAAAGCATTCGGTAGTATTTCTCTTATAATGCCATGATCGTTGTCATTGTCACCATGATCAGCATTACGGCCGTCATCACCATCACCATCATCAGGAACATAATCCAGGAATCCTAATGATTGATGGGACAGTTGTTCTAGAAAGACACATCTACTTTCAAAGTCACAAATTGCATGCAAGGTGATAATTAAAATACAATCGGTGGCTGTCTACTCTATAGACTCTGTGCATAGGGAAAGTAGCTAGACCTTTACACAAAATGATTCTTATGATTAAATTGGGTTTCATTTGAATCCCCCTAAGGTTCCACTGTCTGACTCTGACCAATGCCTGGATTTTCTTGGCGTTTATGAAAAACTATAGTTTACTAAACAGCAATAAGAAAAGAATAATAAAAAAGAATCTCGGGAGCAACAATTTATATATACTTCGAACTGATCATTATTCTTGACCAAGGGCTGTCTCTTTAGTGGAAGAGAGAGCCCTATCTCACAAGAGAATGCATTTCAAGTCTGCACAACTCCTATTATTACCAAGCTCTTGTCAGTTAAGGTAAGAGAAAGTCTCTGGATTTTTAATGCACATGAACTCTGGTGTTTGCATCCTACATTTTCAACTGTGCTCATGCACTACATTCTTGCCAAAGGTGTTTTTCTATCCATTTGTCACCCCCAAATGGGGGTGTACCTAATAGGGGTGTACTTAATATTCAGTAAGTGATGTTGACCAATAGACACACACGTATTATATGTTGAGCTAGAAAAAGTCATTATTTTTAATGGAATTTTACTTAATAATAGCACAAGATTAACTGGTGTCCTGTTCCTGGAACTAATAGAGACCAACATTTTATAGAATAACATCATAAATCTTATGCTAAAATATGCTGGGTTATTTCCTTAAAATATTTATTTATAGTAAATCATATGCTTGCCAAACCAAGTAATTTTGTAAGAAATTACATTCTTGTTATTAACACTTGTACACTTAATGGCTCTATCAACTCACTTTTTCTGAATAGCATAAATGAACATTTTTGATTAATAAAAATATGCGTTGGGGAGTTCTAAATTAGGTTTGAGATCTTCCATGTTTTTTTCAATGAGAGAGTGATTGCAAGCTATTTGGATAATCTTAATGTATTTCTTAGCTAATTGAAAAACTGGTTATTTAATGAAATAGCAAACAAATCTAGAATTTGGGAGCTCTGTTTTTCCTAATTTATAAAACCTAACATTAAAATGATATACATTTAGTAATTTTATACATCATAAAACGCATCAAGCCTTTTTGGTAAACAAACTTTTAAAATTTTTTGCTCTCCACAAACGACCCACTAGATGGCACTAAACAACTGCCAAAATTTTTCTGACTCTGCCTTTATGCCAGGTCAGGAAAATAATCCGGAAATCCTAGTGGTTGATGGGACAGTCGTTCTAGATAGACACATCTAGTTTCAAAGTCCCTAAATTGTGTGAAAGGTGATAATTAAAATAAAATCGGTGGCTATCTATCTACATACTCTGTGCATGGGGCAAGTAGCTAGACCTTTACACAAATGGTACAATGTAGATGATTCTTACGATTAAATTGGGCTAAGTTGAATTCCACTAAGTTTCCACTATCTGACCTCTGACCAATGCCTGGATTTTCCCAGTGTTTATAAAAAACTATAGTTTACTAAACAGCAACAATAAAAGAATAATTTTAAAAATCCCAGGAGCCACAATTTATATACACTTCGAACTGATCATTATTCTTGACCAAGGGCTGGTGGGTGACAGTGAATGCTAAAATATTTTTACCTCTTTAAGATATTCTGGCATTTAGACCAATCTATGCTCAAAGTATTGAGTTTCTGACTTTGTTTATAAAATTAGGAATATCATATCTATGCAAAGTCAAAACTTTAGACAAAAACTCCAAGTTTCAGGTAATGGTCAGAATATCTTTATGTGTTATTCTAGAAGAATATTCCACTAACTTATTCGAAGTCTGATGTATGTTCAGCCACAGAATTCATAGTCAAGCACTAGATGGCTTTGCAAGCAGTGTGTTTTACTGCCTTGCACCCGTTTTGTGCTATATAGATGATACAGCGTTAACGGTAATCTCTTTGATGTCACTTCATTTTTGCCGCCAGTTGTTCATGCAGGGCCTCAGCTCTCCAAAATGTGCACCCCTTCTAAAGGACGTATGAAGATCCCTAAGCACCTGTCGCCTGTTTCATCACCCTAATGCTCTCTGCTCTTTCGTTTCTCCTCTAAATTAGCCCCATCTCTGCTGGGTACCAGGGACCTCCCAGGCACGTCTGCAGTCACCGTGTGCCACTATGTATACTGGGCACTGCAATTCACCATTACAGCTGGGTCACTGAGGCCATCGGAACACCAACACCATGAGGTAGTCTGCAGCGGGTTTTGGGCTAGCGGCTGAGGACACGAGGGTGAGCCAAGCAAACATGACCCTTCCCTCCTGGAATTTGCTGGTAGTCATTATTTAGTTCTCTCTGCCTCTCTGTCTGCTTTACCAATCATGAGAAAAATTCCTAGGAATATGATAACTTCATTAAATTCTTTCACTTTAATTACAAAGAGAAAAAGCCATTAGGTGGTCAATGGTGTGTTTTGAATTTAGATTTAACTTGTGACTGCTTATCTCATTCTTGCTGTCTTTCTTCTAGTTAACGTTTACCAGTATTATGTATTTATTCGTGGTAGAAAATTGGGGAGGAGAACTAAAATATACAAAGAAAACCTAACGGTTAGTCATAATCCTACCTCCCGGTGATAATTGCTGTTAAGATTTTGGTGAACATTCTCAAATAATTTCTATGTACATATTTGCATGTATTATCATTTACTGACATAGCACATTTCCAGTCCAGATTGGTCTGAACGTGTCAGAGTTAAATCATTAAATGATTTTACTTCTGAATTTTTCCATTTCCAACCATCTCAACAACACTCACAAGTCTCCACTTTCAATCCTTAACATGCAGAAATGTCGTATCACGTAGTGGCTGAGACAGGCCCATGAGCAAGCTAGCCTGACACTTCAAGTTGCGTGAGCTCGGGAAAATTGATTACATCTCTCTGTCTCAGTTTCCTTACCTATAAAATGGTGATAGAAATAGTGTTTGCCTGACAGAACTGTTGTGAGTTGATCAAATTAATGCTTGTAAAGCAACTAGACAGAGCCTGCTACAGGACAAAGTTGCTTTCCTTTGAGTTATGGAAAGTGTTCCTTACAGGCAAACTCTTGTCTTCTTTCCCTTCTCTCCAGCTCCTGCTTTTCCATTTCTCTCTCTTCCTTGTTCTAGTCTGCTGTTGGGGCATAGGAAGCGAGGAGGAGGTAGAAACGGGGTGAAAGGCCAAACAGGGTTTTGCTTAGCAAGGAGAGAGACCGTAAAACCATCTGTGGGTCATTGCAGTGGCTCTGGGTGACACACCTGGAAGTAGGTGTCCAACGCTAGCCCTTCCATGGGGCATGTGTGAATGTGTGGGGCCTCCCCCAGCACCATGGGAGCTGGCTCTTTGGTGGATGAATCTTTTCCACCAGTCCTCGCCAGCACGTCATCCACAGACCCTTGCTCTGAAGACCCCTTTGCTGGGCAGGCTATCTACATTCACATGACCAGAAAGGCTCATGCCTGGCGCTTCCCTGCATAAATCGAGGCTTAAACTCCCTGCCTGCTCTCGCCACGAGAGACAACATGAATCCAGGCCATCTTATTGTCCTGTAATCTTTTTTCTTGCCCTCTTTCCCCTTGCATAGGTAGGCTAAGGGCAGATCGACAAACCCGCTAAGTAAACATCCAATCAGAATACGAGATGTAAATTTTACCTTCCTACTTTCCGCTTACAGGCATCCCTGTTCTTTCCAAGAGACTTTTCTAGACACACCTCACATGACTTTGGGGCGGGGAGGACCACCCTCTCCTCTTTCCTGTAGGAAGGAGGAGGAAACAGTTTCTTATTGTGAACTCTGCACTTCCTTGGCTCTGAGGTGATGGGGTGGCATTCACAGGACGACTTGGGCCACTTCAGTTTGCAATAAGAACTGGCTAGTGGCCTGGCATCTTCTCGGTGCTCTGTAATTTGAGCATCGCAGAATGTGCTCCTGCATTCTGTGTCCAGCTTTGGGGCTTTAATGAGAATTGAGGCAACAAGAAAATTGTCATTCAATATGCTGTTAAATATGTTTATTCTCATTGTTTTCATCAAAGGCCGCTTCTGTAATTCGGACCTCTTTTCAAAGCTTCAGAACTTTCTATCTAATTGTGTACCTGGAATCTCTTCTAGAAGTTTCTCAAGGACTCAGACTGGACATGTCCAAGGTGGAATTTTTCTCCAAACTTCCATTATTCCTCTCCACAAAAGACTAACTCTAGGAAGTTATCTCTCTTCTTGATGTTACAGATTCTATTTTTGAACTATTTCAAGACTAGCAACTTCATCCAAAGGACCTGCATCTTCTGTCTGGTTCCCTTCACTAACTAGCCTTGTTTTATGATGACTAATCCTGAACTTTCTCCATTTTCATCCCCATAACCAGACACATAATTTAGCTGTTCCTTTGCTTAATATGGTTCAATGATGCTTCGTGACTCTTAGAACTAATGCTAAAAATCAAATTAAATTTTAACAAAAATTAAAACTAAGCCTCTGTAACTTAATTCATGAGACCATCCACTTGTTACCTGTGGTGACTTCAAGCTACGTCCCCACATTCTTTGGCATTGTCCCACTGAAGGCTGAGCACTGGTCCTCTTCCCTTGAATCTGAACCAAATTTAGTTACTGGTTAACTCATCGAGTAGGCAGAAGTGGTGTCATGTGCCTTTTGAGGCTAGGTCATAAATGGCTTCCACTTGGTTTGCTAGATTAGCTGACTAGTGTCCTGAGCTGTGACATAAGAAGTCCTGCTGCCCAGTGGGATCTTAGCATTGGTGTGGAGAAATCATTGCAAATAAACTCGAGGGAATGTACCCCCAATGAACTTTAGAAACCTGGGCTGAGATAACCATTCATGGCAACCTTCACATCTGACTGTATTTGTCTGTTTCCCCCCCCCCCCCACTGTGTATTTTATCCCAGAGCTCATCAGAGTAAATTTCACATAGTTGGCTTTCAATGATTGTTCTTTTATAAGTAAATGAATGACCAAATATGAAATTAACGCATACTGAACATACTGTTTTGTAAGCTGCTTTCTTCACTTTTTTGTGTCAATAAATATTCTTCTATAATCTGATTTCTTTGGTAGCAGTATTCCTCCAATAAATGTAGTGCAGTTTTGTTTATTTGATGAATCTCCCTTTGATGAGCATTTTTGTAGTATCTGATTTTCCCTGTAATAGGTAGCACTCACCTGAACATTTTTTTTTCAGAAATCTTATTGCATCAGATTCAAGTTGTTTATTTAGAATAAAATTCCTAAAAATGTAATAATGAGGTCATGAAACACTCATGTTTTAAAATTGTTGAGATATCCAATATGACATTTTAAAGTAAGTGTGTTTGATCTTCAGAGTAGGTAGTATTCACTAGGCTTTGGCCTGGTTTATGTTGCAATTTTCATAGACAGTTAATAAGCTGAGTCTGAACTTGAGATCCAAGGACAGAATTATACTGTCTCTTTTTTTAAGTTTTTAAACAAAGTTTATTAGAGAAATAAGAGCAGAACAGGGAGATCTGCCAGAGCTGTCCTGGGCGGAAAAAAGCACGATACACTGTTTTTTTTTTTACATGAAACAGTAGTTTGAAAAACAGTGAACTAATGTGTCTATTTGATGAGAAATAAGACTTGATTTTATTAGCTACGTGACTTGAGAAAGTAGTCTTCTAAGGTTGTGAAATCACACAAAAAGTTTTTTTTGCATTATTTTTTTTTTTAAATCAAAAGTTAAAAGTATCATTAAAAACCTTTTGTTCCAGCTCCAGTCTATGAGAAGAACTTAGTAATTACAGTAAGTGGTCAAGCAGTTGAATTAGCTTTCGCACTTCACTGGGTATTTCATATTCTTGTAGCATTAACTACTTTAAACCTTTTGACTTTGACTCTCTAATGTAAGTTTTGCTCACAACTCTTCCTGAAGATGTAACACTCTGTTGAAGGGACTCAGGCATAAAATCACAAGATGCTACCAAGAAATCCATAGTTAAATTTTGACTAGGATTATTGAGTGTCTCGGTTTTTTGAAGGTTACTAATAATGGAACAATAAAATAGTATCATTTGGCCCCATAAAAAATTTGTTCTTACCTTCTGCAAGAATTGTTCTTACTCTCTGCTATAAAAACCTGAGAATTAATTGCTGGTGTCAGACCCACCCGCGTTCTCTGCCGTGGAGATCACCGTTGACATGCTGTCAGCGTGTGGACATTTGGAACAGAGGCCGTAACTTCTGTGTATTGTGGTCATGCACCATGAGGGGATAACAATAACCTTCTCATTTTTAAGCCACTACTTCTACCGGGCTGTTTTTACTGCTGCCAAAACTGTCCTGTCTGAACGGATACACCAAGAAACATTGTGATGTTCCCAAAACCATATTTGTGTCCCCAGAGGGAACCAACATTTGGACGCTTGCCAAAGAGCAGATATTAATTAATGCTAAAAGGACAAAAATAGCCACAAACGATGACATGGACTATCCAGTTAAATAAATATTTGTCACCACCGCCACCCATTCTCCATCTTCCTTGTGGCTCCTGGAAAATCTAGAACAAGATGAAACAGAGAAGGTGACACGAAAGAACAGACTGTAGGTTCCACTCCCGTCCAGATTCCTGGAGCTACGGAACAAATCTGAGCTGGGTGAAGATAAGATCAAGAGTCTTAACTGAATTATTCTCTTTTAGAGAGTAACAAAAAAATCTACAGGGTTGGTCTAAGGTATCTTTAAGCAAAAGGAAAGGACGAGCCCAACAGAGTTTTGTTGTAGGCAGTAATTTTTACTCCTAAAACACGGTCAATAAGGGAGTCACGTTAGCAAAACTGGCATCATCCAAAGATATCCTGGAACTCAGAGCTTATGAGAAGAGCAATTTTAACCTTATTCTTTGTTGCTAATGAAGAAATGATCTTCAAGCTGTATATATTGTGACTTGTCTATGTTCCACTCATATGATTATAGGCACAGAAAATATAACCATAGTTTTGTGGTTTGTCTTCAAATACTAATCGGTCAAATATGTTAGACAGAAATCTTTTCCAAATACTTTTCCAAAAATAGTAATGATTATGGAATGCTTTTTTGCATTTTCCTTGTGGCTGCCTGGCAACAAAACCACCACTTTCTCCCTTCCCAGAAAAAAATAAAAATTAAATTGTAAGTATTGTATTACGTTACAAATTCATATAGCGTAATATAATGTAGAATATTAATATGCCCCATATTAATCCATTTAAAATGGTTTTATTGAGATATAACTCACATACCCTATAACTGATCCATTTAAAGTGTACACTTCAGTGGCTTTTAGTATATTCATGGAGTTGTGCAACCATCACCACAGTCAATTTTAGAATGCTTTCATCACCCTAAAAAAGAAGCCCTGTACTCATCAGCAGTCACTATCCACTTCCCCCTAACCCTCCCAACTCTAAGCAACAGTTAATCTACTTTCTGAATCTGTAGAATTGCCTATTCTGGACATTTAATAAATGGAATAACAAAAAAAATTCTTCGGCAAGTGGTTTCTTTCTTTGAGCATAGTGTTTTCAAGGTTCATCCATGATCACAGTTAGAGTAGCACTTCATTCTTTAATATTGCCAGATAGCATTATTGCCGAATAACATTCCATTGTATGGCTGTTTCAAATCTTATTTATCCATTCCTCAGTTGATGGACATTTGAGTTGTTTCCATTTTGGGCTATCGAGAACAATGCTGCTTTAAACAATCATATACAGGTTTCCATGGGGACATATGTGTTCATTTCACTTGCGTATATACCCAGGAGTGGAATAGCTGGGTCCTATGATAACTCTATTTGATGTTTTTAAGGACTGCCAGACTGTTTCTCAGAGTATCTGCACAGTATACATTCCCACTAGTATTGGGGTTTCCAATTTCAACCTGTCTTTTAATGATGAAAATAAATGGAGATGCTGCAGGTGTATTTATTAACTCCGATATGATGTGAGCTTCTTCTACTTGCAATGAAGGAATATACTGGAATTCTCTGTTTATCAAGAAAAAAACTGCACCTTCCCAGGGTGCCTAAATTGCTATAAGGGAAAAGTTTAGATCCTGAAACAATCTGGCTCAAATTCAGGGAAAACATAAGCGGTTTCACCTGCTTTCTTTCTTTCTTTTTTTTTTTTTGGTGGTGGAGGAGTCAGAGTCTCATTCTTCGCCCAGGCTGGAGTGCAGTGGTGCGCTCATGGCCACCCCAGCATTGACCTGCTGGGCTCCAACGATCCTTCTGCCTCAGCCTTCCAAGTAGCCAGAACCACAGGTGCATGCTACTATGCCCAGCTAGTTTTTTATTTTATTGTAGAGATGAGGTCTCACCAAGTTGCCCGTGTTTGTCTCGAACCTGTGGGCTCAGACAATCCACTCGCCTGGGCCTCCCAAAGTGCTGGAATTACAGTCTGAGTCACCAAGGCTGGCCTCATTTGTAACTTAATTCTAACTTCAATGCAGTACTTTTCTTAAATAAGACTATGAGAACTATTTTTATATGGATTATAGTTTTCATAATGGTGAAGATCTTGAACTATTCAACAGAAAATGTGACTTTCCTTTGAAGTTAGAACTAAAAAAAAAACTGAGTCTAATGCATAAAGTATTCCTACCCATAGAATACAATTCCTAGTGGGTCCTTGTGCTACTTTGAAAAACAGTTTAATCAAGTGTCAGTAATGATTTTTCATCCTTTAAAATGGGAAATCAAATATACCATTCTATGAGGCAAGACATTAGAAACCAATAAAAAAGAAGAAATCTGTATTGTATAATGGAAATGAGAATTATAAGTTCATCTAGCAAAAAATATTACCTGTTCCCAAGTCCTAGTGAGAGATCCCATTTGGTGAGCATTTCGCTAATCACTCAACAGCTGTAAAGCATTAATACCTTATCTTCTTATTTTCTAAGATATGTGGTCTATGTGCTACAAACAAAAATGCAGGTGGAAAAAAAGAAATAGCTCTCTACATTTCTCACTATTCCAAATTAACAACAGAATGTGGAAACACAATATTTACCCATAAGGCTCCTATATTCCCAATGTGATACTAAGTCCAGATCATCAGTGACGAAGCACCTTGGAGGATGTAAAGCAATTAGGCAGATATAATTAAAAGAACAGCAATAATCATTTATCCCCTCTTCTGTTTTTTCCTCTTTTTCTCTTCAATTATCAGAAAATTAACACAATTTTTTTTTCCTTTAAAAGGTGACCTATATGAGTAATTGCTTTAATTTTCTGCTTGATTTTTTTTTTTTCTAGAATGTCCTATCAATTGAGAAGCCAATTAGGGGGATTTGTTTACTCCCCAAAATGGTTAACATAAGGATAGGTGAATTGCGAACCCTTCCATGTGTAGAAAATTGTGTTAAAAGTCTCCACCGGTGTGGGAATCACCTGGTACTTAAGATACAACCCTGTTAGCTACCAAATGCTTGTTTGTTGATTATTTCCCGGGCCCAAATAAAAACTATACAAAATAGTGTTGTGACGACAGGGAAAATTTGAAGATGACTTTTATACTAGATGATATTATGGCAGTATTTTTTAATATCCATGGGTAAACTAATGATACTGTGATTATCTCCTTGCAGACACATGCTGAAATATTAAGAGGCCAAGTAGGGTTAAGTTGGCTACAACTTACTTTCAAATGATTGGGGGGGAAAATAAAGAGCAAAATGGCCTAATAATAACAATGGGGAATTTAGGTCAAGAATAGATAGGCATAACTTCTTCCTACTTCTTTTGTCATTTTGAAATTTTTCAGAGTAAAATATAATTTGGGAAAGCAATGGAAAGAAAACATACTTTTGCTACCTATGAAAAACTTAAATATCCTTTCAATTCTGACTCAAATGCCTCCCACCTCGTGTGTGTGTGTGTGTGTGTGTGTGTGTGTGTGAGTGTGAGAGAGAGAGAGAGAGAGAGAGAGAGAGAGAGAGAGAGAGAGAGAGAGAGAGCTTGTCTACCCCATTGTGAATTCTGCCTCTCTGAGTTTCTATAACACTTAGTGGCTAGTCATTGATTAGCAATTAGTCATGTACTGCTCTTAATAAATATCTGTTTGTTGATTGATCGATTGATTGATGGAGGTTTGAAGCAATCAGTCTCCATAGCAGGTTTTGTAAGGGCTGATAGCAAAGATAATAATGTCAGGCAGCGTTAATCCCGTGCTCATTGTGTGCCTGGCATAAGTCAGCATTTTTACAGAAAGCACTTCATATTATCTCACTTTTGATGTAGAATCCAGGATTTCCTGATTACTCATGTCACAAACCCCTGATTTACCTTAGTAAGGCAGTTCTCTGTGCACCATGGTATTAAAAATGAATGAAACCCAGGATGTGTGTTTTCTTATGGTGTCACACAACTGAGAGATGTTTAACGGAGTTTGTGTGGCTTGAAAGCCAACAAATTAGCCATTGACAGGGTAAAACTACCAAGAAACAACAAGTGGAGGATGATATAGTGTCTCTATTTGTATATGGTGATTACATTTTCAGGACAAGCAGCAGTGGCGTTACCCTGAGGCAGTCGACACACCAATCCATCAGTCTGCTGGGCCAGAAACTCTGTAGATTCCGAATTTGCCCAACAACCTGCTGAATGCCTTTCAAATTGTCCCTGTCAATGGCTAAGATTAATTAATTGAAAGAAGCCTGCAGTCTGTTTCCGCAATGGAAGGTTACCTTTTTCATCTACATAAGGCTGTTTAAATGATATCCCATGGTTTTTATATTAGGTATCCCTAACTCATACCATTCAAGGAAGGATACTTTAGGCAAAACATCATGCATAAAACTGTAAGAAGTCTATGGAGATAATTATACAAGTAGCTACTCGCAATTTAATTTGTCACAGCAGCACTGAGGCTAAGCTTAGGTTGGACATGGTTGTTAAGAAAATCATTGAAATGGATGTTGTAGAAGTGGGAAGTCATTGAAACGTTTAAGAAAAAGAAAGATTATGATTATTATCTCAGTCTCAATGTCTTAGATGTGTGATGTTATCAAATGAGAATAATTATAATGTAATTATAATAATGTAATTAAAAGAGATAAATTTTTAATCAATAAATTGCAACTTCTTGTTGAATGATCTAACTCATGAAAGAAAAAATATTTATTCTATTTTTGAATGATCAATCAGTAAAGTTACTATGCACAGAGCAGAATAAAAATCTTTTTCATACACTAGAATATCCTTTTTGGTTTTACAAAATTTCTTTAGGAACCCAGATGGACCTTAATTTTAAAAAATACAATCAAATAGGTTGGGCCACTTTGGCTTTAGGTTCTGGTATTTTCCCTCGTCAGTAATGCCTGTCTACACAGGACGAAATAACTGGGCACAGCAAACAGAAGATATGGATGCGAGTGTCCTCATCTTCAGCTAGTCCTAGAATAGATTTGTAAATGAGGAACCAGAATGTTGGCACATTTGCACGGCTGAAAACTGCTCCGGAGATTAGCTTTGCTCAACCCGACATCATCTCTCATTCCATGTGCAACACCGGTCTTGAGTGCTTCAAACTTGCCAAGTGACTTCTCACGCTACAACCCTTGTATGCAACTCCCTCTGACTGTAGTGATCATGGCTGCCCTCTTCACACGATGGGTCCTCTCATCCCATAGGTCTTGGCTTACATGTCACCTTCTCAGGAAGGTCTTTCCTGAACCTCCACCCATCTAAAATCCTCCACAGCCATGCCTTGTTTTGGTTTTTTAATTTTTCCTAGTCTCATATGCCATTTGTTTACTTCATAGCAGTTATCACAACTCAAACATATTTTGTTTTTGTTGATTGTTTATGTTTTGAGCATTTGTCTGTCTTTCCCACTATTTTTTATGGTCCGAAGGCAGGATCCATGCATTCCTTGTTCACCGTTCACTTGTTCACTCAGCAGCTCAGCACACAACAGAGAGTGCGAAAATGGTGAATACTCAATTGATACTGACTTAATGAATGAATGAATGATCTGAATTGGATGGATAATTTGGAAGACTAACTCATTGAGACTGGGACAATGCCCTCTTCAACCAGTATGTTAGACGCATGCATATTATAACTTGACACAATAAAAGTTTACTCCTCACTCATAAAACAGCAAGGGCAGGCGGTGTTCTAAGTCAGTGAGGGTGAGGGCAGATCAGCTATAGCAACTCTGACATCACGACTGGTGCCAAGCTCAAAGAGGGCGATCCCAATCAGCCGGCAGTGGCAGGAGCACCAAGGAGTGTACATGGGGGGTGTTCAGGCCTTAGCTGGCAAGTGGTGCACATCATTAGCACTCAGTCGCTCTGCAATCCTGGCTGCAAAGGAGGCTGGACAGCACAGTCTAGCCATCTTTTCTCAAAGATTTTGTGTCAGCATGAGAAACAATATGTATTCCTTTGTTTATTCATCGAATACGTGCTTGCTTTAGGTCTGTGTTCATAAATATGAATAGAACCCTCCCCAAAATAGCTTATAGACAAACAGGAAAACATACATGCAAGTAATGAATAGCAGCGTCCTATGAGACATAAACTATGATAAAGTTATCTTTAAGTATCATGTGAGCTCATGAGAGGAGTAGGGGAAGACTGAAATATATAGTGTCAGGCCATGAGACACTAATTTTTAAGTATCGGGACAAAAAATAAGGGAAATTGGGTTGTTTTTTTTTTAAGTTCCCTGTGGATTTAGGAAAAGTTAAATTTGTGTTGCTTTATAGAAGTGGATCTGTAAGAGTCAGAGGTCTGATTACCAATGGGCCCGTCAAGGAAAATCCAAGATAAAATGTCTTGGTACTTTCTGAGTGAGGATTAATAAATAAAGTCGAGATAATTACATTCTAGTGAAGTTGACGAATAAAACCAGTGAGATCAGAGATTGTCGAGTAAAATCAAGCGATATAACAAATGTGTGCTGTTTAATATTTGGTGATTTCTACACTGCCCCAGCAGAGAAGCCTGGAAGAGGATGTAGGTAATTAAACAGAAAAAAAAAATACAGGTGAGTGTGTCATAAAAGAAGAAAGATGGAGGTCAAGTAAGACTTACCCTAGGAAAGGAAGATGGAAGCTGTGTCCTGAAGGGTGAGCAGGAAATAGAAAGGTAAAGGATTGGGAAGAGGAAACGTTTGAGGGTGGGAGAAAGAGTACCCCAGTGGAACAGGCATGCAAGCACCCAGGGGACTGTGTCAACGCTTCAGTGGAAGAGTTGAAAGAAGCGTCAAGACTCTTCAGACTATGGCGGAAGTCATACCCTCCCCAATATATTAATGAACCAGATGAGGGCATGTGGGGAGGGGGTTGGGAGACGGAGATGTGGGCATCATTCAGGGCTCCTGGCAGAGGGGAGATGATGGAGCAGAGCTCAGCGCTTCCTGAGACCCCTTCACCCTTCCATTTATTGAGGACTCCAAGGGGCTCTTGCTTATGTGGGTTATAGCTATCAAATTCACCACATTAAAAATTAAAATGGAAAACTTATGAAGATCTTTGTTTTCAATTCATTTAAAATAACAGTAGTCAATGCATTCCTCTTAAACATGGGTAATGTAGTTATTGACAAACAATCATATATTTTCCAAGAAAGCAGAAAGAAAATGGTAAGGAGAATGGTCTTGTTTTTGCAGATCTCTTCAATGTCTGGAGTAAAGGAAGACAGCTGGAGTCTCTTGTACGCCTCTGCATTCGATCTGCCTTTTATGTTGTTTTGGTTGAAGTAAAATGAGGAAAATCTGACCGTCACAAATACGGAGTGGAAAAGGGCCAAGTATTTTAAATAAGTATGAATGAAGATTTTACATTATTGCAGATATTCCACAATTCTAGATACACCGAAACTCCACCAGTGGTGGTTTCTTACAGATTAGTCAGCACGTGAAATCTGAAATCTTATCAATGCACTTTTTGTGCTGTTAGGTTAAAGTCCATTACTCTATCTTGAATAGATCTTTTACCCATGCATGATTGCGTAACATGACGTGTTACATGATGTGTATCATGATGTGTCACTTAGAAAATACTGGACCGTTTTTTGCCGGGCACGGTGGCTCAGCCTGTCATCCCGCGCCTTTGGGAGGCTGAGGTGAGTGGATTGCCTGAGCCCGTGGGTTCGAGACCCGCCTGGGCAAGCAAGACCTTATCTCTACAATAAATCAAAACATCAGCCGGGCGTGGTAGCGCACACCTGTAGTTCCAGCTACTGGAAGGCTGAGGCGGAAGGATCGCCGGAGCCCAGCAGGTCGAGGCTGCGGGGGCCGGGAGCGGCCACTGCACTCCAGTCTGGGCGACAGAGTGAGACTCCAACTCAGGAAAAAAAAAAAAAAAAGAAAATATCGGACCGCTTCAGGTCATTCATAATGCTTTATATTTCCTATCGACACCCCAACCTATGGGCCAAACTTTAAAACAAAAGCCAACTGAAAGCCCCCTTCTTTTTTTAAGAGAAAAATAAGTAATACAGGCAGATGCCATTCTGCTGTGTTTCCCTTGTTGTGCTGCACAGATATTGCATCTTTTTACAAATTGAAGATTTGTGACGACCCTGTGTTGGGCAAGTCTATAGGCTCCATTTTCTAATAGCGCGTGCTCATGTCACGTTTCTGTCCCATATTTCGGTAATCCTCGCAATCATTCAAACTTGTTCATTATTATGATATCTGTTGTGGTGATCTGTGATCAGTGATCTTTGATGTTACTGTTGTAATTATTTGGGGGCACCACAAGCTGCACCCACGTAAGATGGTACACGATAAATGTCATGAGTGTTCTGAAAAAAGAAAAGAAGAAAAGAAAATATTGGTTCCCTGAGTTACACAGACCTCTTAAGCACTGCAACATTTCATTACTGAATTTTTTTTTTTTTTTTTGAGTTGGAGTCTCACTCTCACCCAGACTGGAGTGCAGTGGCCGCTCCCGGCCACCACAGCCTCGACTTGCTGGGCTCCGGGGATCCTTCCGCCTCCGCCTTCCAAGGAGCTGGAACTTCAGGCACGTGCTACCACGCCCGGCTAATTTTTTGATTTATTGTAGAGATGAGGTCTCGCTTGCCCAGGCGGGTCTCGAACCCGCGGGCTCAGGCAATCCACTCACCTCAGCCTCCCAAGGCGCGGGATGACAGGCTGAGCCACCGAGCCCGGTTACTGATTATTTTTAAAAGCACATATGTGACTATCACCTAGTCCTGGGAGGGCTTAGTGCCCGCTCTTGACCCGACCCCTGGCTGATCCAGAACCTCACAACACTGCTATATTATGAATGATTGCAGGAGAATCTCTTCACTCTTCGTTTTCCTATTCAAGATAATTTTCAGATAGGATTATCTAAAAGATAGGGCTCAAGAAAAGTCGGGCTTCCTCTATAGGAGAAAAAGGAGCTGCCAGGCCTAGTGCCCAAGCCAGATATCCCAAACCTGCTGGAACCTGCGGATGTTATACCTCTCAGGGATGATGTGTCCACATCATCCTTCAAGGCATTTTTGCTGCTTTTCAACATGTTTCTATTTTTCTCTTGCTACCGATCAACCTTCTCATCTCCTTCCCACCACTGTGTCTACCACATGTGCGAACGCATACACACACCCCATCCTCCAGCTCAGAGATTTGGATGAGCGGTTGTCCTTCACTGATCTTTCTTTTTTTTTTAAGTTTCAGAACAAAGTTTACCAGCTAGAAAAGGAGAGGGAAAAAGGAAGACTCATGGCAGAATGACCTTCAAGTTTCTCAAAGAAGAAAAACCACCTAACTGGTCTTTCAGATGTTCGTATGGCCCCTCCAACCCTCGCTACACCCCAACTTTTCAGCTTTGGCACCTACCGCCTTCTTCTCTTGGCGTGTTTCAGTTAAAATTCCCAGGACAGACACTCCCGTTAACACAGATCTTCATTTTTCAGAAACCATGCCTAGGTTGTAGGGTGGTCTACGTACGTGTTGAGAAGTGTGACCTAAGAGAAGCAGCTGGAAGGGTGTGGTGAGAGGGATGATGCCATAAGCATAAAATGTGAGCCTAGGCCCATTGACTGTGAGCACAGAAGCCCCTGGAAGTGGTTGTGGGTGAGCTGGCAAGGAAATTTGCTACTGTTAGTTAAAGCTAGAGGGCAGTTATTGTCCTTGGTTGTGTGCAAATCTCTGCTACATGGTACAATTCACAAATATTTGTTAAGCGAGTGAATGACTGAATGAATAAACTTTCTTTCCTGAATACCAGAACACCAAGCAGATTCTGTTTTATTTTTTACTTTGTGGCGTAATTAAATTTAACTCTACATTTCATATGTATTTAGTCACCAAACCAAATACATCATTATATGACTTAAATTATTTATTGACCAGTCATGTGTTTACTAATATAATTAATATTAATTAAACATGGTTGAGTATCTAAGTGGAAGAATAATTTTTAAACACATGCTTTGTCTAGTTACAATACTAAATATTTTATTAAAATAAACTTATACTACAATTTGTAATAACATACTGATCTAATATAAAATATTTTTTACTCAAAATAACTTCATCATACAAAATTCTAAAATTATTTTTAAAAAGCTAAGAGGACTTATGAGAAAGGCATTATTGTAAAATGGCTTAGTAACTTTATTTATAACTTAGCAAATGTATCTGAATAATTTTTAACTTCTTTCTAGCTTTAAATGCCTGTAGTCTATGCTTTCTCCATTAATTTAGTATATATATTAACTGAATCCCTTAATCATTCAATATTTATTGCCTATCTAATATGAGAGGAGACTCAAAAAAGCCTGGAATTATTTTTTGGAGGGTGAGCCCCTGGTAGTCCAGGCTTTCCCCACTAAGTAAGTGTTCTAGGAACCTACTGTCATCAGAGTCCCAGCCAACGTTGTTGTGAGAGGCTGCATTGGGTTTCAGCAATTATTTTCTTAAGCTTCTTTCAATGCGTTTGCTCATTCCATGAGGGCGATTTACGAGTGTATCTGCCCACACTGCACTGAGTGTTCAGTAGTTTTTGACCAAAAATGGAATCAACCCTCCCATTAACCTGATCTCACCCTCACTGATTTTTTGTGTTTGTTTCCCCAGATGAAAAAATTCCTCAAAGGGAAGCATTTGGCTGATGTGGAAGACGTGAAAAACAAACAAACAAAAAAGCAGAAGCACTAACGTGCATATAAATCGATAAATTCAAGAACTGTTTGAAGGGAGGAAGATGGCGACAGAGCCCGTGGGACTGTGCAAGCTCCAGTGTGAGTGAATGAGTGTATGGAAAATTTTGCATCTACGTCTGTGAGCAAGTGAGTATGTGAGTGGCTGACTGAGTGAGGACTCGGCAGCAAGTTGCCAGGGCTCTCCTGGTGCCGCGGCTGGTGCTGAAACTGCTCTGATTGGAACCTAGTGCTTCCTGGGGCACAGAAGCTGAGCACCATTTTTTAAAAATCCGCAAAACCCTTCCCAGGAAGAAGCTGCCAGGAGTGACTGCCGGCTCCAGCCTCTGTCTCACCCCTGCAGTGCCTGGCCGGACACTGGCAACAAGGGCTGCAGAGGAAGCACAGCGAGGAAGCCCAGAGGCAGAGCCTCACTGGAGAAGATGAAACAGGCACCCTACCACCATCTTGAAAACTGGGCAGGAAAGTGCTCCGGCTTGCTCACCACAGAGCACCAGACCTGATCTCTGTGACCAGTGGATTAACTACTCAGAGGTTGATCATGACCCAGAGGGAATATCCCAAAAGTGCAAACTATAAAGGGATGGGACAAGTGCTGAGTCTCAGGTGTCCCACCTCCTACCCTGATTCAGCTGCTGGACAAAGGGTGTGACCAGAAAAGGATGAAGAAGACCCTTGAAGAGATCAGTCAGTGAGTCTAGGGCTGACCCAACCCCCTCCTCCCCAGCAATCCTTTGAATATCAGACCCACACTGCTGGGGCGTGACTGAGAGGGATGAACCCAGGTGGAGCTTGGACATCAGATGTGCTAGAAGGACTCTACTTCAGGATAAGCCTGGCTGGGGCATCCCTGCCAGTACCTGGGGAGGAGTCAATCCCACACATCCCCATCAGAGAAGATCCCCCTGACCATACAAGAGTGGGAAGGGAGGACTGAAGACCCACCCACCCCCACCGCCTTCTCCTTCCCAGGGCTGGACACTGGGGAGATTGTGAATGAAGCCGCAGCTCCACAGGAGACAGTAGAGGGGTTTACCTGTGAACAGCTGAGAGGAACAATTACAGAACTTGCCACAAGAGGGAAGACTGTTTTTGTTTGCTTGTTTTTAATTTTTTTTCATTTCCCTTTGTGCATGAATGTGTATGTGAGGGTTTGATCTGCATTCCCCCCACCTTTAAAAAAATTTTTTCTTTCATCTTTTTTTCCTTTCTTTCTTCTTTCATTTTTGTTTTCTGTTTAAGGGTGTATGTGAATGAATAAGTGTTTATGTTTCAGATTTTTTTTGGTTCTTTTTTTAGTTTAATGTGTATGTGAATGTATGTGTGAGGATTTGATCTGAATTCCTTTTTTTCCTCTCTTTTCTTTTTTCTTCTCCTTTCATTTTATTTTGGCATGTGTGTATGAGTGTTTGGTTTTCCTGGCTGGTTTTTTTGTTTTTCTTTTTTTCCAGTTTGTTTTGTTTGTGTGTGTGTTGGTTTTTTGCTTTGGCTTCTGCTTTTTGAAAATTTTTAATTATTTTTAAATTTTTGTCCATCTTATTTTATTCTACTTTTCTCTGTTCTCCTCATTGCTGTTACTGTATCTTGAAATAAGGGGGTACACACACTTACCCATTGCATCATCATATAGAGTGGTGGTTGGGAGTTGGTCTCACAGAACCCATACTACAATCAGTGAACATTGCAATTTGAAAGTAGTTTCTGAATCCTAGCTCCCCACCTTCCACTTTATTCAACTATCAAAACTACAAGAGATAGCAAAACAGCTCACCCACAATCCAGTTTCAGAATAGAACAAATTCATAACCTCAATCAGGAAAGAAGCGCAGACTAAGCAAGCACCAGAAGTGAAAGCCTCTCCCACTGCCACAGAATAATAGAACTACAGAGAAAAGAAAGAGATCTGTCACAAATGAGGAGAAATAAATGGAAGAACACAGGTAATTCCCTGTGTAACAAAGAGAAAATGCCTGAAAAATCAGACCTCAGAGCCCAACAATGGACGTCACCAATGACTGGTCCCAAAATACAGCAGGGATTAGGGAATGGATGGAAAGAGTGGGTAAGACTCGAGAAAGACAAGATGTAACACTGAAATAACTTGTAACAGAGATTTTGGCCATAAAAATTACATCCAGGAAATAAATAGCAAGATGACAAGCATGGAAAGCAGACTTAATCAAGCAGAAGAAAGAATTTCAGAACTTGAAGACCAAAACATGACATTAACCCAATCGTTAAAACACATAAAAAGAAAACTCAGAAAGAAAGAACAAAGCCTACAAGAGATGTGTGATTATATGAAGAGGCCAAACCTATGCCTGATTGGTATCCCAGAAGAAGAAAGGGAAATGGAGAACACCTTGAAGCAAGTATCCAGGAAGCTATCCAAGAAATATGACTATCCAAACACAAGAGATACAGAGAAACCCCACAAGACATCAAATGAGAAGATCAACCCCTAGACACATAGTAATTCACTTACACAAAGTAGGTGCAAAAGAAAAAATTCTAAAGGCAGCAAGAGAAAAAGGTCAGACTACCTACCAGGGAAAACCAATCAGAATAGCAGTAAACCTATCAGCAGAAACACTACAAGCAAGAAGGGAGTCCAATATCAAGGTCCTCAAAGACAAACAATTTCAACTAAGAATTTCCTATCCAGCCAAGCTCAGG
>CAUYQG010013886.1:0-18557 GCA_963574415.1 Tarsius wallacei | reverse complement strand
AGCCCGCGGGTTTGAGACCCGCCTGGGCAACTTGGCGAGACCTCGTCTCTACAATAAATAAACAATTAGCCTGGCATGGTAGCGGGCGCCTGTAGTTCCAGCTACTTGGAAGGCTGAACCGGAAGGATCTCGGGAGCCCAGCAGGTCGAAGCTGCGGTGGCTGTGAGCGTGCCACTGCACTCCAGCCTGGGCAACAGAATGAGACTTCAGGTCAAAAAAAAAATAGTTAAGTGCTATGGGAATACTGCAAGATAATCAATTTGTTATTGGATAAGGTTTTATACTCTTTGGGCCTTAATTAGAGCAAACTAGGTTGATTTTTAACAAAGAATTTAGGCAGTAGAACAGGGGCTCCTCAGTATTTCAGGCTGATATTTTAGAATTCAGTGCTTGGGTAAGGGACCGTCAGAAAATACAGAAGAATAATAAGTTGTCTATTATTGGAAAACTGCAATGTGGATGGGATACCTAGGGAACGAGATCTAGAACTATAGGCTGGAGATCAGATTGCATGGAATCTTCAATGCAATGAGAGTTTACAGTTTGAGGTGGGTGTGTGTATGCCTGCACACGTGCATGCATGTAAGGAGCATTTGCTTGTTTCTTTTGTAGGCAACAAAAAAATTATAGAACTCAACCACAGAGAGAAAACTGTGGAGCTAGTGTATATGTCAAATTAAATGTGACAAAGAAAAGACTAGTTAGGAGACTAATTAGGAGGGTATCACAATAGAAGAGGATATTTCCAAGGCAGTACTATGGGGATGGAGAAAGGCAGAAAAGGCCCATAGATGCCATGGAACCAAAGCGAGCAGGGCTTGATTTCTTGTTGAAGGAGAATGTTGATGAAAAATTGGAATTTGAAAATGGTTTCAACTTTTCTAAACTAAATTACTGGAGGCACGACGACGCCAGTGGCTGAAATGGGCAGCACAGGATCAAGGCCAAACAGGTCCGAAGATAGGAAATTCTGTTCTTATAGGAAGTTCTGTTCTGTTCTGATAGGAAGTTCTGTTCTGATTTGCCGCACTGGAAAAACCTATACTGTATAAGAGCTAGCCAGACATGTTCTGTAGATGTTTAAAATCTATAGGTCAAAACTGAGGCCAAGGCTATAGAAGTGGATGTCAGAGCCATCTTTAGACACTGGAGGTGGCACCTGTTCATTATTTTAAGTAACACGAATGCCCTCATCACTGTCACAGGGGGCCTCACTGCTGCAGCAATTTTTTGCAACAACTCAGAAACAACATCCAAGTATCTTCCAAACTACTGAAAATTTATGAAGAGAATAGACATTAGTAAGTATGAGAAAAATATTTTTTAACTCATCGAGTTGCTCCTGGGGACTCCTCCTACTCAATACTGGTTGAAATTTTAAAGGAAGTCAGAAAAATTTTAGTTATTTCCATTAATTTATACTTCTTTTTCCTTACTGCCTCATGAGGTTTAGAAAACTCCAGGTATTAAATATTAAGAATACTTAATTTAAAAGGTTTATGGAAAAATTTTCCTCTTAAACATATTACTTGTTTTAAACTAGTCAACTGATTTTAGTAAATTTTCAGAATCCATAGAATTCAAATTCTCATTGACATATACATTTAACTCTCTTTTTCCAGTTTAGTTAGATAAGAGAATACAATTTTTTACCGCCCATTCTCTTTAGAGATATTCTCACTTTTTTTCTCTTTCCTGGGAGATACCCACTCTTAATACTCTTCCTCTTAATTTCCAGATGAAATAGACTGAGATTCTCTTTCTCAGTTACTCTTTAAGCACTCCAAGGAAAATATAGTCAAACAAGAACCAAAATTTTGATGACTAAATTATGTCTGAGGGTAGTTTCATAGCTAAATTGAGAATATACATTGAAATTCTTTCTTCTAAAAGAAAGTTGATCGATATAACTTCCAGTGAAAGAAAATCATAGTTTTAGCCTGTTGGCTTTTCCGTCATTGAAGATTTGCATTAATTATTTTGTGGGTAATAGTTCAGAGCATACACACACACACACACACACACAACTGCTGCCTGCAATATGATTTCAATCAAAATAAATTGTAAAGAAAAAAATCAACAAGTGTTATCCGCCTGGGAGCAGGGGTGGGATTGGCAGTAATGGGAAACTGCCAGGGGAGGAGGGGGCACCCCTCATCAACAAGGGTACCTGCATAATGAACATTTATATACCTAACCCTGAATTGTACCCCGCATCTTTAAAATAATAAATTTTTTTAAAAAGAAGAAAGAAAGGCAATACCTTCTCAAAAAAAAAAAAAGAAAGAAAGAAAGAAAGAAGATATGATAATACAAATCAGTTTTGAGTGTGGTTTTAATTACTAGTAAATACCAATATCTACAGAACACTAGCAAAGTACCTTGCGTTAAGAGAGCAGAGTCAAAGAAATCTGTCTACTGATTGTCATGAAAACAAAGAATTTTAAAGCTGAAACATTTTTTCAGAGACAAAGTAACTCAATTCCCTCATTTCATTCATGAGGAAATTTTTTTTTAAGATTTAAAAATTGAGTTTATTAAAAGTAAATTAGAGAGAGAGAGAGAGAGAGAGAGAGAAGATTTGCCTCCCCAAGGCAGGGGAGGGGGCCAAAACCAGGAAGCATGGCGACAACAGAGTCTAGCAAGGCAATGGCCTCATGAGGAAATTTAAGGCCAGACACACAAAGTGATTGTCCGTGGTTTTATGGCTATTATTGTCAGATGGAAGGGATATAAATGGCTCTACAACTTAATTGAGAACTTCTAATCACACATACGGGTCAGTATTATGGCATGCTTTCCTCTATAAGAAAGCTGAGTGTTAGAAGTTTATGATAGAGTCAAAATTTAATGACAATTTTTTCTTTCAGCCATAATTGAAAGTATCTCTATAACAAAGTCAATTTCTGACCATTCCCTGCCAATAAGGGAGAGGAAGGCTCTCACATAAATAATGTGAGTTGAATGCCAGAACATAAAGAATTGATTGTGTCATGGTTTCCAAACTTTCTTCTGAGGTGCCTTGAGGTGCTACAAGAAAATCACAGAAGTACTGTGAGATATTTCTAAATTTTGAAATATTTCTCTACTCAATATCTGTCAAATGCCATGCCAACTATGAGTTTGAGGTAGTTCAAAATTTCAACATTAGGCTATGTTACATTCTTTTCAGTGATGTCAGCAATTGCAGTGATCACAAAAGGTCTCAATCAAAAAACAACGTTTACCAGGGCGTTAATATGGTGACATTCCTTCAGATTATATTTTGATTGTGCAGTACTCAGGATACATTGGCTCCCATGTGTATGTAACTGTAATTATTTAAAATAAAATAATATTTTAAATTTTAATTTCTATGTATTTTTTTAAATGCGTATTAAATAATTTACATCTAATTACTTAATAAATGAAATAGGTATCTATTTTAACCTCAGGGTGCCATGAAGTAGCTATTGAAACACCAAGGGTACATCAACCTAGAAAGCCTTGGGAACACATGGGAGTCATTCTTCTCCAGTTTGAGTGAATGGAGTGACCACCTGCCAGTGAAGATGGAAACAATGTGATCTCAAAACAGTGATTTGTGAGGAAAGATAGAGAAAGGAGTAATACTTCTTAACACGGATGGTGGACTTTTTTCTTAAACCTATACTTTCACAAGACCATTTAAAATAACTCTTCCTGGGTTCTGTTGCATTTTTTTTTCTTATTAACCAGTTCTACTACTTGCAAGTTAACCACAATTTTCTCATCTGTATCATAATGACCTACTCATGGGAGATTGTTGAGAACGACAATTAAAAAACTATCTCCATAGAAGGCTTAATCTTGTGCCCAACACCTAGAAAACAAAAATAATGTTAGCTAATTCATTATTATTCACAGTGACATGCTTCTTAATTAAAACAATGGTATACATTATGAACAATAGAGTGGAAGAAATTACAATGATTCTTTTACTCAATTCAATTTGTTTTACTTTACCGTGATTTAATTCAATGGTACTGAAATATCAGAAAGCCTAGTACTGGTCTTGGCATTAGGGAGACAGACCAACGAATACAATATTCTCTGATATAAATAAATTCTAAGATATGAGGGGGGACCCAAAAAACCTGGAATTATTTTTTGGAGGACAGGCCCCTTGTAGTGCTTGGCTTCACTGAACATTTTTTTTTTGGAGATTCTATCAACTTGTTTGCCCATTTCGGGCTGGGTGATTGATTGATGAACCACCTGCCAACACTACACTGAGCGTTCAGCACTTTTTGACCCAAAACGGTATGACCCACGTGCCCTACCCTTCCTATTCTCCCACTTGCACCCTGAGCAACTTATTGTGTTTCCCCAGGTGAAAAAATTCCTCAAAGGAAATGTTTTGCTGATGTGGAAGAGGTGAAACCAAAAAACGGCAGAGGCGCTGAAAGGTATCCGAATTGATGAGTTTAAAAACTATTTTGTGCAGTGGAAAAAGCGTCTCATTAGGTGTATTGCTTCAAAGGGAGAGTACTTTGAGAGTGAGTAGAGTTTAAACATGTAAGGATAAATACATTTTTAAAATAAATAAATGCAGGGTTTTTCTGGGTCCCCCCGTACAGTAGCCAACTCCCATTCTTCCATTAACTGGGTCTGGCTACGTTTGGTTGTCCTATCCTGACTTTGTTACACAGCAATGATTATCTGGAAGCTTCCTTACCTAGCAGCATTCTCTAAATTTGTTGTTGTTTACACTTTCTGGGCTGGATGAAAAAAAAATGTGGTACATATACATGATGGAATATTACAGAGCCATAAAGAAGGACAAACCAATGGACTTCGCAGCGACTTGGATGGATTTAGAGTCTATCATACTTAGTGATCTATCATAGTAACAAAGAACTGAGTACTTCATGTGCTCACTCATAACATTTACCATGATACTAAAAGAAAAGAACTGGCAGTAATGAGACAATGTCAGGATGGGGATGGGGGAGGGGCACACACAACATCAATAAGGGTACCTGATCTCAAACCAGGCAAAGTGGGGACCAAAGGGAAACCCAGACTTTACCTGTACGATGGCCACTTGTATTCCCAATCCTGAATTGTACCCCACATCTTTAAAATTTTTTAAAAAAATTTTTAAAAGAAAACCACCAAAAAATTAACCCCCCCAAAAAAATAAAAATAAAAGAGTAAATTCTACTTTGGAATATGTTTTAATCTTTTGTGAAAAAAATTCTGCTGAACATTAAAAATTTCTAAAGCCAATAGTATCTGGCTTATGACTGCAAGGCCCCTTAAAACATGGGTTTCCACATGAAAGTTTACAGAAAGCAACACAAATTTGGGGGATATAAAACTCTATTAGTTGCAGCTAATTTTTAGAAAGATTCTTTACAAGCTAAAACTAAAGAAATTAACACCAAGTTAGTTTTTACAACTCTCAAATCTGTCTACACATCTTGCTAGATTTTCTTTGCTTTATCTTTGTTTTAATGCTCAGAGAAGTAGAGAAGTGATGATCTTCAAACACTTGCAGGATAAGTAAGAGGAGAAAATTAAGAAAAAGATCTCTGTAAGTAATTCTTTCCCGAGGTCAGAGCATTACTTCAGAGGTCTTAATCTTTCTTTAGTTTCAAATGCCTGCCAATACATTAGATAATCCTTGAAGTTTACCCATCTGCATGTTTTAGTGCATGCTGAAAGTAAAAAAATGTACAATGCTAGTCCATACTTACTTGTAAACACATGCATATTTTAAATTGTACTATAATATTTTAATATAAAATAAATATGATTTTATATCTACCTTTGAGGGGTTCACTTTCTGATAGAAGCTGGGGGTTAGACCACAGGGACCCAACTTACCACAAAACATATTCACACACACACACACACACACACACACACACACACACACACACAATGCAATAGGAGAATCCTAAGCAAAGTATTTACTAAAGTCAACTAACGATTTATGAGGGAGATGAATCATCAATGAGAAGCAGAAGTTTGTCAAGTATAAAGAACTTTTAAGATTACCCGTGTAATTGTAAAATGGGCATTTGGGCAGAACTATTGGCCAGCATATCTCAAAGTGGCCCCGATGCGGACATATGCTTTCTTTATTCATGTAAATAAACATGTATAGACAAAATCGAGAGCTTTTCTATAGTCTGGAAAGCCAACACTGGTTTACCAGAGAATTTCTGGATGCAAAATCAACATACTGCACACTGTACATAATGCATTAATGCACAGTTATCTCCTAAAAACCTTCCCTAAGTCTCAGACCACAATTTATGTCACTTCAGAGGCAGAAAAGAAAATTACTTCAAAATGACAGCACATGACATGGATGCAGTGAGTGTGACTCCTTCATAGATTGCTTGAGAATAATGTGATGACTCTTCTGGAAATTAATTTGGCAAATTGTAGTAGACAGTTTTAAATAGTTGATTTTATTAACCCCAAAATTTCACACCTAGGACTATTTCCTCAGAGAAACAAATAGAAATTTAGAAGAAAAAATAAGATGACTTTCAAAGATGTTCATTGCAGCGTTATCTGTGGTATAAATAAATAAGTACAGCCAGTCAAATAGTATAAAACACATTAATAAAATAGATTATAACATAGAATGAAATATCAAAGTTATTAAAGTATTATAAACAACCCTAGCTTATTCTTATAGCCTTAATTATATGACAGGAATCGTGTACTTTACATTTATTATTTCATTTAATTCTTACAACTCAAGGAAGTAAGCATTTGTGTTAGTCAGCATTCTCCAAACAGAACCACTAGGACACACACACACACACACACACAATTTACCATAAAAAAAGACTTGTATAATTATGAAAGCTAGCAAGTCCAAAATCTACAGTGAAAGCCTGCAGACTGAAGACCCAGGAGAGACAATATTGCTATTCCAGTCTACAGTTAGTCTTCTAGAGAATTCCCTCTTGCTTGGAGTGACCTGTCTTTTGGGTCTGTTTAGTTTTTTAGCTGATTAGGTGAGGCCCACCCACCTTATGGAGGGTAATTAGCTTACTCAAAGTTCACTAATTTAGATGTCGATTTTATTCAATTGACACATACAATTAACCATCACAGCTCAACTCCATAATTATCTCCATGATATAGATGAGAGCACAGAGTTTAAGTAAGTTGGTACAAGGTTATACAGCTAAAAGGACTCAAACCAGGAGTAAAACTTAGGCAGACGGGTGCCAGAGTCTAAGTTCTAATTACTACACACACTTTCTGGATAAAATTGAAGAAGTGTTTGTGATACGAAATGACATGAATATGTTAAAAAAAATTTTAAGGCAGGATATAAATTTATAAATTGGGATTACCTTAGGATTCAAAAAATGCATACAGGAAAGACCAAGAAGAATTGTATAAATGGGCACTAGTTTATGATCATTTCTCTGTTTCTAAATAGCTTTTCTGCTTTTTTCAAGTTATTGATGACTCTTATGTGAATAATTGTTAGTATTTTAGTATGTTAGAAATAATTTTTAATATTTAATGTTTAGCACTAAACCTTAAAGTGATAGTAAAATATGAGTCTGCTATAATAAAGTCTTAATTGACCACCCATTGCTAGGTACCTTAAACAGTGTCATGGTTTCTCTGACTTTAAAGATGATCTTAACCCTATATTGGCTTTAGATGTGACAGATTAGTCAAATCTGTTCAAATAAAGCAAAGTTCACATGGTCTATTTGAAGTAAATAGAACTGAAATGTCAGAAACTTTAGATGCAGTGTTAAAAGTGGTAAGCATGGCAATAAAAGTCCTGGTTGAACACTTGGCGAGTTTCATGTTTATTACTAAGTTTGACAGTGTGAAGGGGCAGAAACATTGGAGAGCAGGGTAGATTTCCTTGCATGAGTATCTATTCTGCTGAATGACTTAACCGGCAGAGTATAATTTGCAAGGAAAAGAAGTGATGGGAATACCAGACATGGAAATAGTCAGGCAAAGGAAGATGTTTAGGATTGGCCTAAAAATCAGAACTGAGAGATAAAGAAAAAAAAAGTTAGAAAGGAAGCCAGTGGGAATCAACAGGAAATAGCATGTACGTCAGAATTACATTGGAACTCATTCCAGGTTAATCTTGTCTAGTGGTTATCTAAGTGAAAGAGGTCAAAACGGTCAGAAAACAAAGTTTATTTTTATGACCAGAATACATTTACTTTTCTAAAGTCCATACAGTCTCAGATGCATTTATTGCAATGATTATCTGTCACCTGCAAATCTTTCAACATATGTGATAATGTAAGACTTTAAAATGGGAGGTACTAATTAATATGACAAACATAGCTTTTTTCTTCTGCATGATTTTAATCGACAATGCCCAGTCGTTCTCATATAAGCATTTTATGAAGGAGCAGAAGCAGCAATTTAACACGCCATTAAAAAAAATGGACAATAACTTGGAAAAAGAAAACTAAGTGTGTGTATGTGAGCCCTAAATGCTTACTTTAAACAGTATGGTATGTTTTGCTGATTCAGCAATACTTTTACAATCTCTTTGTAAATTTAGTCTGAGAATACATCTTTTCTTGAACATTCTAGTTGGATGCTACAAAAGGTTACTGTAACAGTGTTTATTTATAAATAATTAATGATATAATAAAAAAGCTGGATTTGATTATATCGTCATTGAACAAAGACAACTAACTGTAATGCAATTTGATTTTAAATACGTATTGAGAATCAGTTTTTTAATTCGGTTGGTGGCTTTATGAAAATGCATCTTCCTTTTAATTTTTTGTGCTATCTAATTTAATTGCAATGTTGAAGTAGCTGGGAAAAAAAACACCTCATAGAACATCCTTTGTGAACTAATATGAATTTAAATTCAAATTAAAAAACTATGAGTTACCTGGTTTGAGTTCATCACATGGGTAATTAGCAAACATTCTTATTTAGCACCGATTTTGTCTTTATGGATTTGCACCCAAACAGAGCTTAGGCACCCTACACTCTGAGAGGAGCTGGGATAAAGCGTGCCAAGAAAACCCAAATGAGAAAATACTTGAGAAGCAGAGGCTTGGTGCTTGGTCATTTTGTGTTGGCAAGATTGGTGCTTGGCAAGTATGCCGCTGAGTAGCCTGAAAATTTAAAAGTGAATCCACTTTTATAATCACGTGACTTGCCTTCCTAACTGCATCATACATACTTTTATTTCCTTCCTATGAAATGAAGTACAGCTATTTGAAGACCATTGTTTTGGCGGGGCACAATGTCTCACACCTATAATCCCAGCACTTTTGGAGGCTGAAGTGAGAGGATTGCCTGAGCCCATGGGTTCAAGACCAGCCCGGGCAACTTGGCGAGACCTCATCTCTACAATAAATCGAGAAAAATTAGCCGAGTGTGGTGGTGTGCACCTGTAGTTCCAGCTCCTTGGAAGGCTGAAGTGGAAGGGTCAACTGAACCCAGCAGGTCGAGGCTGCGGTGACTGTGAGCGTGCCACTGCATTCCAGACTGGGCAACAGGGTGAGACTCCAACTCAAAGAAAAAAAAAAAAAAGAAAGAAAAGAAAACCAGTATTTTACTTTGTGTACATCATGTGTAATAATTGTCCTATAGTATTTGTTTTATTTGACTTTTATGTGATTTTTTTGGATGGTGGCCTCTCTCCCACTCTGGCATTCCTTCTATGATTTTATCTTTTAAAAAGCATCATCTGTGACTATTATAGATTTGATATATCCTGATGTATAAAAGGTGTTAGTTGTCCTATCATGAGGTATCAGTAGTTGAGACAAACAAGAAAAAAAATCAAAGCGGTATTAGCAAAAAACAAGCAGACAAAACCAAGATTCTACTGAATATATCCCAGCAGCAAGAAAAGAGTCTAGTGAATTAAATGCATAAGGTCATGCAAAATGCATGGTTCAACAAAAAGGAATTTGATTTCCTCTGAAATTAAATACATAAAATTAGAAATCAAGCTGCCAATCATTCCTAAGAAACTACTTAAAGTTATATGGTGAAAAGAATGAAAAAAGCTGAGTTGAATTTTACTTAGGATTAGATATATTTTCAAAATCGGTGTAGTGCAAAACACTTTATATTGAAAAGTTAAGACACAGGGACTATGTAAGCGTCTAAGGCAATCCCTGCACACATTCCCAGACACTGTTGAATGTGAGCTGATCTTTATCATGATCTAAAACTATCAAAAATACTTGTTAAAAATTGGGTTTTCCTCAGTGACTTAGACTGATGTTAATACACAGACCCAAAGAAATTGCCAACATTAAAAAAAAAAAATTCCTCTTCAAGTATGAGAAAAGATTACACATTTCTCTTTTTATCAGTCTAAATTGTGGACTATTGGCTCACTGTAAAATAATAATGTTCTCACAGATATGAGTTTATTTGTAAGATGATAACACAACCTGTAGCATCCTTTTTATAAGTCCACATTTTGCAGCTATGCTTTTAGGAGACACTCCCCGCCCACTCAGAACTGGCTCTGACCATGCCTTCTCCAGAGTCTTGAAGAACTGCCTAGGAGTGAACCCAGCTATATCCGCCCACCGTTAGTTTGTTGCTGGAAAACTTTTCCTGTCATGTCAAAATCACAAACTTTATATAGCACAGAACTTTCAGGTGCCACAAATGGAAGCCTGTTATTTTTTAAACTTTATCCTAGAATGTATCAATAATATTATTGGACCATAACATTTAATTCGAGAGAGCATTCTTACAATTTGAGCAATATGTGTGCATTTTAGTGGACATGGTTTAGAGAGGCATTTCATTCCATTGATTTAGTATTTTCCTCTTCTTTCCAGTCCTAAATTCCAGATGTTATGTTATTAACAACTTTATGAAAAAAAAACTTTAAAGAGCAAAAATGACATTTGAGATTGAAACACAGACAAGAAGGATTATTATTACATGGTAACAAATATGGCTTATAATTGAGATCTGACTGTTTCTATTTTTCTTTCTTTTTCAAAAAATACAGACATATAGGAAGATTCTATACATATCATCCTGGAAAATCCATCTGTAAAATTAAAATAACTAACTGTCTTCTAATCAAGTATAATTATCATAAGTTAAATTGTTTTCTGTCATCTGAATAAAAAATACTCTTGTGCAAAACTTAGATCCCAGAACTGAAAAAAAAAAATTAAAATATCTCTATGAGGAGGAATTATAATTGTATATTTCAACCATACTAGTGTGCCAGTTCTTCTGTTCTTACATATTTTCATATTTATACCAAATTTATTTATCACCCGGGATGAAAAATGTTGTGAATTTTTTTTTAACTTGGTCAAATATTTTAAGCCTTCTTGGAAGAATGAAGAAGAAAAAGGCTTCCTTTTAGTTTTTTAAATTATTATTATTATCAGAAGACTGGGAAAATAGAAAAAAATTCTTATTTCAGTAATTTTATTACATTAAACTTATAATTTAAATGTGCTGTCACTTCAAATTGAAATAAGTCACAAAAATGTCCTAATGTGATAAATCCACACAATGCATCTCTTTAGGGAGTAAGAGAGAGCTACTGAAAACACTACTAAATTCTTGATTATAATTAATAAATATATTTTGAATTAATAATGACCTAAAAGTGTTAGCCCTCTAGAAATGCACCATAAGCCAGAATATTAAAAACTTGCTAGGAATTAGATTTCCAAATGTCATTTAAGAGTAAACAACAAGTGGAGTTTGTGGTTAGCTTAGAATTACTAAACAGTTTCAGATTTGCTATCCTAATGAATTAAGATGCAGAAGATTCTTATCATTGTTTTTGCATAATGCATGACTGTTTATAGCTATGAAATCTCTGCTCACAAGAAATAAGTTCCTACTGCATTTCTGGATTTTTTGATAATTACATTAATTTAATTCATTTAGCTAGTATCTTTGGAGATTACTACTTTCTGATTTCAGTCCATATAAATTGACAGCTAACTTGTAGATTTATGTAGACATTTCTACTTCATTGCTAAGCCAAATATGATTTTATGCATTTTCCCCACACTCTTTCCTTGTACAAAGTTGTTATCCAATTCTGCCCACTAACCTTCTGATTAATACAATGCAGTTGACTTACCAAAGCATAGCCAAGGGAGAGATGGATTAATATGTCAACTAAAATTGACAATTGGATGTCTAGTGCCAGTTTGATATAATTCCATGGGGTTTCAGGATGTCTAGGTGAATTATTTTAGTCAGGAGAAAAAAATGCTTCAGTAAAAATGTGTAACTGCCTTCTATTTTGAAGATTCCTGCGTACTGATAAAATGCTTATGTTAAAGGCTAGCAAAATGGTTATTATTCTGATGTGTTATTTAGATATTTTTAAACCTAATACTATGTAGTGAATATATTATACTCCTGCATTTGTTTATTTCCCATTATGGAAGAAGATAAGAGAAGGAAAACAATGAAAATACACACATCAGTATAAAATGTCAATTATATAGTATTGTGAACTTCAGAAGGCTACATGGTGGGGGAAGAATTCAAAATAAAAATAAAACATATTAGTGGTCTCCTGGACAAACAAATCATAAGTAGAAACTTACATCAAGTGTTTTCTACCTAAATGGTTTGAAGGCTCTCGTTTCTATTTCTATAATTATAAAAAAAAATGAGATTGAGAAAGCATACTACACGAATCTGTTGGGAGAGCAAATTAAATTGTGATGATATAAAACCAAAGAAGTGGTCACTTATATGTTTAATAGAAAATGTTAAAATATACAAACAGATCACAGAGTAATTTGCAAAGGTCAATGGATATGTGTAGAATTTGTACACAGTGCAAACTACCACTGGTGACCAGAAGTCAATTCCAGATAGCAAAACATGGATTTCATTTAAATTTACACAGGAGCCTGAATGTGGGGGAAATTTCACTTGTGAGTTTCTACTCCCATTCAAGAGAAGCGTTCTCATTCAAGGCTCTAAGGTTAAGGCTTGTATACATGGTTTTAGAAATCACTTCCAGCCATATTTTTCAAAGAGTGCATTTACAGACGGCATCTAGGAGCAATGACAGTCAAAATTGTTTCTACAGAGAAATATAATTATTTGCAGAAGTATGGCTGACTCAGCTAGCACAAATGAAAATGAAGGGTTTGAACAGCCCTTGTGGTTTGCTGTCTCCATTACATGTTGATTCCATCATCAGATGGCCAACATATTCACAGAGAACATGGACGAACAGTTGGTTTTGACAAAATTGTAGATTGCCCTTCTAGCTGCCTTCTAATTTGTCTGCTAAGATAAAGATGAAGAACATAACTGTAAAGAATACGCTCTAATCAAGATGAGGGAAAATTATTCCTCAAGTTGAAGTACAAGCATAAAAAGGTCTCCTTTTTCCAAATGGGCATTCTTTCCACTAAATTTTGATTTGCCTGTAATTTTTTTCTCATTCACGGCTTTTTTTTTTTCTTTAAAAAAAATCTTGTTTCTGTGCAAGAAGTTAAAAAATGGTCTTGAATTCTCAGTACATCATATCAAGAAGTTTTCCTAAAACTTTCTTCTCTTCTTTATTTTTAAAAAAGCTCCACCCAAAGATGTTGGTCCAACTCTTATTTTTAAAAAAATGTTTAAACATTGTATTCGAAAAGAAAAACTCCCAGCTATAGTTACCTCCCTAACACACACAATTTTGACCGAATCAATCGGATCCATATTTTCAAGTAACATAAAAATGCACAGTTTAAAATTCTCTATTGAATAAAAAGTAACTTTATATATATTCAAATGAATATATATTTATACATTCATTTACATTTATTTTTTATTTTTACTTCATTTATATTTATTCATATTTATACATATACTTTATTATATATTTATATCTGTTTATATATATATTTCTATTTATTCAAATAGCTAATCTGAGTCAGGTATTCTGTCCAGAATGGGGGAATGATGAATTTACTCTTTCTCCAAGTAGGTCAGATTTCTGCTGGGGAGAAAGACATGTGCTCATACAGACAAAATACAATCTGACATATATCATATGAAAGACTACGGTAGAGTGGTAAGAAATGGTTAACTTGTAAAAGCAGAAATTGCTGCTGCTAGAGCCATGTGGCATAGCATTTCTCCACAAGCATCTGCCTCATGGAATATTCCTACTCTGGGAGTTGTCCTTTCCATGGATAAAAGAGAGCTATCTTCTCTACCTGAAGAGTAGCAAATAGCAATAAAAAAGAAATTAAAAGTAGCTGTCCATCCAAAGATACGACTGTCTGGAGACATAAATGCAGCTCAAAACCAAAGCAGAACGCCTCAGAGCCCTGAAAATTGTGACAGCCTTCATAATCTGATGGAAATGAACAAACAACAACAAAACAAAACAAAAAAACTAGCATTTTGCAATATATTAAGGGGAGGCAGCTTCTGTTACATACAGTGACTGGAAACTCTAAATTTAACCCCTAACAATAGTCATGCAGGAAGTGGGAATAATCTTTAATTGGTGATAAAAACCCAAATTAAAAATTAAAAAGGTTTTTCTAGCTGAGAAGGGTGTGGTTTCTCATAGAATTAAAAAAATAAAAAGATGTGTATAGGTTGTAGTCTGCCGATTGTTGATCGTACGGAAAAACAATATCCCAGAGCAGATCAGGCCTCCAATCACACAGGCTAAGAGTTTCAAAGACTGAAGGAAAGCTGGAAAACGGAATGAGAACTCTTGCTACGTAATATTCATCATTTGCTTGTATAATCATGCTTGAATAAGTAAGTCACAGGTGCAATTTTTTTCTTTCATACTCTGTGATTAAGCAATCTCTTTTTTACACTTATTTTTTTCAAAATTAATGCCTTGTTATGAATAGATGTCTGAACAAGATGGACCCCAACTCTTGATGGCCCAGATGGAGAAATATATATCTATATATGTCGCCAAGAAAATACACTGAAGCAGTTTTGGCTTCAAAACAAACTGCAAACAGCCTAAACATCAATAGCAAACAATAAGTAAGTAATTTATAGCATACCTATGCAGACGTTAGAGATCTAAGATGTAAGATATAAAACAAGACAAGCTATCATGATTATGAGGTCAATCTGGCTGTTCTGAGGTACAGAGAGGATCACAAATGGATAAGAAATCAAGCTGTATATTTAAAAAATATAATTTTTCTAAAAAAATCTAGCTGACTTTCTATATCTAAGAATACGTATAGCAAAAAAGAGCTCTGACAGAGTTCTGACAGACTGTACATCAAGCTGTTTAAAATGTTTACTTCTGAACTAGGAAACTAAGAGAATTGAATAATTTTTTTACATTCTCTACATGTTTTCTACATGTCTTTATCCTGCTACTTTAAATTCTTCTTACGAAAACATATAGTGTCTGAAATTTAAAAGTTTTTTGTTTTTTTTTTTACCAAAAACGTAATACATAAAATGAGTATCCAACAGGAGCCAAATAGATGTGAAGAATCTTTCAAAGAAAGTTGTGCAACCAGAGTTGTCCCTATTGCCTGTTTTGTATCCCATACTCAACGAAGACAAGCCACGGGGATTGTAAGTGTGCGGATCAGAGAGTCACCAACTTGAAGCAGCTAGCTGAGAGGTGAAAATGGGACAGGGCGTAGGAGGGTCAGGCAATCTGGGAATAACTCTCAGAGGAGAAAACTTTCTTAAAGGGAGTTGGAGCTGACCCTACCATGCAGAGAAGTTTAGAAAACGCATTCCAGGCTGATTAAGTCCTACTAAAAGGAGCATGGGGGTGAGAAACTTCAAAATGTGTTCAGAGAACAGTGAACAATACAGCTGTTGAGTAGGGTGGGTGGGAGCCTGGTGAAACCCAAAACAGGAAAAGCCTGTTAGGATCAGACTGTAGATTTGTGAAGAGTCCTGGGTGCTGTGTTATAGACTTTGAAAGTTTTAAAGCAAGGCAGGTGGGATCAGACTTACAGTTTTGAAGGTTACACTGTTGGCAAGCAGAAAGAAGAACTGGAGTCGGGGAATGTTCCTAGATTTTAAAACATTTTTATTTCACGAAGAGGATGCCTTTTTGGAGAAGATGTTCAATAAAGGTTGGAGGCAATATGTCCCAGGCTTGGATGAAAATGTTTTTAAACATATGTTTTATCATTAATACCACGGAGCATATGTTCCAGCCCTATATACAGCACATTCTTGGATCATCACCAAAAATTATGTATTAAGCACCCACCTGCATATGAAGTTATTGCAGAACTAAATTCCCTGCAAATGTCAAATATACGTAACTTGAAAGCTGTGCACCACACATACAGCATTGAAACTTACTTCCACCAAGACTGTCTTGAATCTCTATAATACCACAGACATTCAACTCCAGTATACATTCAAATAAACAGTTTATTTGTAAGAGTTGGTGACACAATTCGGTTCGTAAGAATACGTGTTATGGAGGCAGGGAGGAAAATTTGCATGAACATGGAACATGGAAGATACATTTCTTAGTTTGAGAAAAGTTATAACCTAAGTAAAAAGGGGGAAAAAGACTTAGGTACGTGAAATGGTTGGTTCTTAAAGCACGGTTTAAGCATTTGTGTCATGAAGCGTAAACTGCAAACACAGACAGAAGAGATTCTTAGTTTGAAAAAGATCACTGTGAAGTGGCTAGTTAGAGAAGGTGAGTATATTTCACGCTTTCACTGATGAAATGCACCTAAAAGTGCTAACAATTTTCAAAAGCAGAAAGCACAGAATATCCTTTCAGTCACTACCCAAATATGTAGATCGATATGACCTTTTAAAATTATTAAACTTTAGCATTGAATACTTGGTACACTTCAGACCAAGAAAAAGCTTTTGAACTCTATGTGGCTTAGCATACATTTAATTAATGTCCTGTGTTTCAAACACAATACAGTTTCTAATAAGTCTCATTTGGTTCTGATATATTTTCCGTTTACCAATTTGCCCTGGGATTATTTTTTAAATGATACTTTCTTAAAATTGTGACAGAATGAGAGCTAGAACAGTGGCAGTTATGAAGCATAAAATGTAGCAAGGTATACAAAACATTATATCCAATTATACCATTTTATTTATTGTCACATCTCCTCTTCTGCCTACTTTATTGAGAGCTCCTCATTTAGTTGACCTACTATTTATGATTAATGCATAATGCTATACATATGTTTAAGAAGTGCCCTGTTAAGGTCCCAAAATACACCTGTGCCTACAAGGTTCCTGCAGGTTAATGTCTTCTGCGAGGGAAAATGACCTCATTTGCATTGACTTTCAATGAGCTCCTACAGGCAAACACCTGAAGCCAATCATCTGCAGATACCTGCCTGCAGGCATAGGTGTGCTACCAGAGAGCCAATAGACATGATATCCACAGTGTTTAGTTGTATGCTGTGCATAACTTATAGTATGACTCGTTGAACCAGTAGACTGTGACTGCAAATCCTCATGGAAACTCATCTGCATTTGGAAGGATGGATTTCTATCATGGCCAGTGATAGAAATGAAGTTGATGATGGAAAAGGAACTTGGTCTCTAGAGAAAAGAAGAGGTAACAGGATAGGAAGGAGTTCCATATATGGAATCAATTAGGCAAAAGCAAATGGAATGATAGTCAAGGAGTTTTTAGTAAGCATAGAGAATTCAGAGAAGAGAAATGAAATATTTGATTCACAGAGGAATACATTATCATTGCCAATAATAGTAAGTGTTGCTTTGTACCACTTATGCTTTTTCCATAGTAAAATTTTAACATTTCATGGCCAAGTCACAAAACATGTATTCAGGGATATATTTATTCCACAAATATTGATGAGTATTACTGTGTGTTAAACGCAGAGAGGGACATTTTTGATACAAAAGTAAATAAAAGTGAAATAATCACAGTATAATGTGGCTGGCTACTATCAAGGATAGACACACACACAATATGTATTTGCGAGCCCAAAGGAAGAAGTGATTACTTCAATGCCAGCTCCTTTTCTTGCCTGTTTCTATCTGATATAGGGCCCAAGAATTTAGTCCTTGAAAGTTCCTCTTCTCTGCAATCTTTCTCTAAGGAATCTCACTTAATCCCTTGGCTACTGAGGGTCTTCGATACACTGATAACTTTCAACCTCCAAACATGTGTATCCGACGGTCAACTTGACATTTCCACCTATACGCCTCGTAGGCATCTCAAGCTTTTCACAGCTAAGTCATAACGTATAATAAGATCCCCTCCCACATACACATAGCCTGTGCCTTCCTTAATTGGCTGCATTCACCTGGCTTCCCAGGCCAAACATTGGAGAGTTTTTCTCTACTCCTTTTTTCCTCACGTCTTATTCAATACATCAACAAATACTATCGTCTTTATCTCCCAAATCTGCCTTGAACTTGACTCATTTTCATAATGAGTCTACCGCTCTCACTTTAGTTGAAGACTTCATCATTTTTCATCCCTATTCTTTTTTTTTTTTTTTTTTTTTTTTTTTTTTTTTAATTTTTTTATTTTATTTTATTATGTTATTGTGGGGTACAGTTAGGGGTTAGGCATACAAAAATATTTCGTTCAGGTACCCTTGTTGATAAGAGGTGTCTCCCCA
>CAUYQG010013882.1:0-25045 GCA_963574415.1 Tarsius wallacei | reverse complement strand
AACCATGCTGTCCATCAAAAGAGGACTGGATTAAAAAAATGTGGTACATATACACAATGGAATACTACGCAGCCATAAAAAAAGAACAAAATCATGAATTTCGCAGCAACCTGGATGGAACTAGAGTCTATAATACTGAGTGACCTCTCACAGAAACAAAGAACTGAGTATCACATGTTCTCACTCATATAGTAGACCTTGATCCAATGTATTACCATAAGAAAATGACTGACAGTGGTGGGAAACTATCAGGGGGGAGGGGTGGGGAGATGGAATTAATGGTAGTAAATATCGGTCTGGGGATGGGGAGACACCTCTTATCAACAAGGGTGCCTGAACGAAGCATATTTGTATACCTAACCCTTAACTGTGCCCACAATATCATAATAAAAAATATTGAATATAAAAAAATGTGGTACATATACATGATGGAATATTATGCAGCCATAAACAAGGACAAAATTATGAACTTCACAGCAATTTGGATGGACTTAGGGTCTATAATAATGAGTTATCTATCACAGAAACAAAGAACTAAGTATCACATATTCTCACTCATAAGCAGACCTTGAGCAATTATCAAGAAACTATAAGAGAGGGATTGGCAGCAGTGGGAAACTGCCGGGGTGGGGAGTGGCCACAACTCATCAACAAGGGAACATTTGCATACCTAACTCTGAATTGTACTCCACATCTTTAAAATTTAAAAATTGAAAAAATATAAATAAATAAAAATTGGTCTTCCATACAATCCCACAATCTCCCTACTGGGAATATAGTTGGAGGAACTCAAATCACTGTATGAAAAAGATACCTGCACATGCATGTTTATTGCAGCATTATTCACTCTATCAAAAACATGGAACCAACCATGCTGCCATTCGAAAGAGGACTGGATAAAAAAAATGTGGTAGATACACATGAGGGAATATTATACAGCCATAAAGAAGGCCAAAATTATGAACTTTGCAGCAACTTGGATGGACTCAGAGTCTATAATACTGAGTGATCTATCACAGAAACAAAGAACTGAGTACCACATGTTCTCACTCATAAGCAGACCTTGAACAATTATCATAATACTATAAGAAAGGGATTGGCAGTAGTAGGAAACTGCCAGAGGAGGGAGAGGCACACCTCATCAACAAGGGTACCTGCATAATGAACATTTGTATACCTAACCCTGAGTTGTACCTACATCTTTAAAATTAAAAAAGATAAATAAAGTAAATAAAAAGTCCCAGTACAGCCACTAGAAACCAGAAGTTAATGTGCAAACTGAGTCTTCCAAAGTCTCCCAGTACAGGGCTCCGCCCACTTGGACATCCAGAGATAAAATGGTGGCCAGCATCAGACTAGAAGTTGGGAGACTAACTGCTCTTCCCTCTGCTTTCACAAGACTTGGACTACTTCAGAACTAAAATGGATGAAGATCATGGATTCTTGAGAGGATTTTTAAAAGTAAACAAGTCATATGTTCCCTCTTCTATTGTGTATTTTCCCTAGAAACCTTTTATGAAAGGTTTTTATTATACAAGGTTGCTTTTTAGATGTCGCTCCAGCCTTAAGTGTATTTGCATTAAGATACAGCTTATTTCTTGCGTCTCTGAGAACCTTGCCCTCTTGCTATTAGTACATTCATAACCTCTCACACTCACAACAGAACAAGAGATGTCAAAGTAGATGAAAGGACCAGATCCATTTGCTCCTAACCAGGCCCCAGAAGAGCCTCTTAGAGGATCCCAGGTTACAAATATGTTTATCTTTTCCATTCACGAATATCTTTTTGAAGGCAAAGACGGGTCTATAAAAGAATACAGTCTGTCTTTTCCACTGCCCCTTCTAGAATTATTCCTTCAGTATGTTTTTATCCACCAGTCATGAGACTGACTTTAGATGTATACCATGTGTCCCAGGATTATGGGTTTCCGGGGTATCTTCCTACTGAAAGTTGTGAGCAAGAGAAAGAAGGTGATACTCTTGTTTTGAGGGACAGAGAGGAAAGCCAAGGCTTTATGATCATATCTCCACCTATAGAATTGCATGCACTTTAACAGAAACTTTATATTGACTTAAAAACCTTGTAGGAACAACTGCTGGTTTCCATGACTACCACATCTAGGACATCTAGCTTTCCCCCTGCACATTGGTGACACAAACAGGGGAGACTACATGTGATGGGTCCATATATGCATCAGACACAGCAATGGAAATTCTAGAAAGACCACAACTTACCCCATATCTGAGAGTTTAAGATGTTATGTAACTTACCCTTTAAAGCAGACATGATGCTGTGGCCAAAAAAATGAGGACATGTAAAAATATAAATCCTTTGTTCTTTTACAACTGTAATGTCTTCAGCAAGCCTCTTACCATTTAAGTTCCAGTTTCTTTTTTTTTATAAACTAGAAAGAATAATCCTACAAAATTGTTGTTGGACTTAAGGTGCTATCCATAAAAAGTTTAGCATTGTGCCTGACACATACATTATCCATATTCATATTTACATTCATAATAGCTATGATTGTATACATTATAGTTCGGTTATATACAAGAAAAAGTCTTCACTTTTTAGGCTAGTATGGTGAAATGTTACTATAAATATCATACTCATAATCCAGTTTCAAAGAACCTAATTATCAAACTCTTAGTAATTGAATGAAACATTTTAAAATTCAAATGGAATATGTTATTTTAATTAAATTTCCTGGATAATTCCCCAAAGTCCTATTTTTCTTAAATTACCCAAACGATGGCTTCAGCTATCCATGTTTTATTGCGAGAGATTTTAGATGTGTCAATGCCATCCTAAACCATTGCTTTAAGTTAGTATTTTTAAAAATTGGTCTATTTGGAAAGACTTTGGCAGACACATATCTAGATGTCTACTAGCCCTAAGAAATTTTGACCACCCACACCCTGAAAATAACTTAGGCTTTATTAATTTAAAAATCTTTTAAGGCCATAAGGTAAAATAGGGATATGGTTCAATTACTTATTTCCTTTAAAACATAAACCTGTTGTTGAAAAAGATCCTGCTGTCCCTCCCCAACACTGTCACTTGCTAAATGCAATCACTGAGGAGATTTCACCAGACTAACACCACTAAATATGGCCTGTTCCCTCTGGCTAGAGTTAAAACTGAACAACTAGGAAATCCATTCAGACATTGCTAGATCTCAACCTCTTTTTAAAAGCAGTACCCACCACCAAACCAGTGTGTTTGTTTGGGAAGCTCTGGGCTTTAATTGATTCACTTTGACCATCAAAACTATGTCTGCCCGTGTTCAGCTGACAGACAGCATGCAAGCTCTCCCTCAACTTTGCATTCTTGGTTGCCCTGGAATATCTGAAAATCCCTTCTGCCCTATGTCTGGAGCACCTGGATCCTCTGACCTTGCTGAGAGAGTCACTACTTTCCCTATCAGTCAGAGTGAGGAAACTAAGAAAGTTTTGTAAAGGGACTATTATAAGGGTGTTGACAACTTAAGGAAGACCACCTGTGGCTCAGTAAGCACCAAGGAGATCAACCATTAACACCCCAAGGCTTGAAGGATGGAGGAGAGGGTACCATTTCCAAACAGAAGCTATAGCTATAGTTTTGGAAGGCCCTCACGCGCCCCATGATAGGAGATATGGACTTTGACAGAAAAAACAAGAACTGTCAACCTGCGGCCCCAAAACAAAGGGAGCAAAGTAATAATAACTCCAACCTTTTGCTTTCTCTCCTACTCTCTTATCTCCTACTAGTGTCTTTCATTGGTCAAATTCAACCAGAAGCCACAGGGCAAGAGAAGCAGATTGATGCAGTCCATGGAGGTCAGCTTTTTGGAGTGAAGTTTAGGGTGAAGAAAGGTGAAGAGTTGATCTGGAAGATCAAATGGAAAATTCTAGCACAAACGCTTTAGGATCCTCTCTGGTTGTCCATCTTTTTGTGAGAATATCATTTGCAAGTAAACCAGTTTTTCATAATCCAAACCAATTTTGCAAACACCTATAAGTTAAAGGAAATAATGTACAGTTGCCCCACACGCACACATTTGTGAAGGTGAACTTCTATTTTGGTGCTTGAAACAAGGTACAAAAACCCATGGAATTATCCCCTTCATATCTTGCCCAATTACTCAAATAAAAGAGATGAAATTCAGACAGGTGAAAGGGGAAAGGGCAGTGATGAAACTGAGGAACCACACAGACTGCTGAAAGTGAGCAAAAGAAGCCAAAGGGGAAGGTGTTTCCAGCAATGAAATTGGACAGAGACACAGGCAACCTGCCAGGTCCAGGAAATATGAGTGAGACTAGCAGCAGAAGACATCCAGGACTAGGACAGGGCACGGGGGCAGGGCTCCCAGGACAACAACCTGGGTAGACAAACTGACTGAGTAATAATCAAATCGTTTGGGGCTGGGGGTGGTGATTCCTTATATATAACTGACTAGGAATTTTAATGTAATATAGATCAAGTGATAGATATAATTATGCCTTTTAAATATAACATTGGAGATAACATTTGCTATCAATTTTGGAATTCTTACTATGTGTCATTTGCTATACTGAACACATTACATACATTATTCCATTTAGTCCTTTCATACAAGATTGTCCTAGCTTTACAGATGATGATGCAAGGTCAGAAAGATTAAGTAGCACATTCCAGGATATACAGCTAATAAATAGTGGTACTCTAATTCCAACTCAGCTTTGTTGACTCCAAGCCCTGTGCCCTTTCTACTGCACTTTTAACAATCTTAGTTAATATGTATTACTCCCTATTACCTTCTTACATGCTCAAATTTCTTCCCTTTAAATTTGATATGAAAAAGAATGTTTTTTATAACAAAAATGACCATGATCATTAGTGCTTAGTTCTTTGGAATATGGTCAGCTGATGTCCACAACAAAATAAAATAATTATCAATTTTCAAACTGCTTTTGCTTAAATAATTACCTTCAAAAGTAATTATTTATTTAATTAACCAACCTCTAGCACATGACAATGCATTAGTACAGGAGAAATCATCTCATCTAGTGAGAGTTTAAGCAACTTTCTGCAGAGGTCTCTCCATGTCTGCCTCCCTAAGATGTGTGTAGGATGCAAACATGTCTCCCAGAAAATCCTGAGTTCATAGCACAAAGTTTCATCGCATTTCATATGGGACTTTCAAAATACTCAGGAAAGCAACACACATATGCTCTTAGAGCTAGGGAAGATATATAATGATCCAGATTGACTGCAGTAAAAGATTTAGAATAAAACACACACCAAAAAAGGCCATGGCCTTGCTAAGCTAGGGTGTGGCCATGTGCTCTTTGAGCTATGGCCGGGCCATGTTTCCTGACTTTGGTCCCCTCCCCTACCTTGGGGAGGTGAATCTCCTCTCTCTCTCTCTCTCTCTCTCTCTAATTTACTTTTTAAATAAACTATATTTTTTAATCGAAAAATACACAAAAACGGAAAATAAAATAAAGCCCATGTCTATGTGCTGGACACTGCTAAAGGAGGGAAGGAAGGAGGAGGGGTAAGGGGCATACAACCACATACAGGGTGCTAGGTCCACGATCAGAGGGAGAGAGGGCTCGCTAGAAACCCAAACCTCACCTGCATGCTATTTACTTATGTAATAAATCCTCACATGTAAACCGCAACACAAAATATAAAGTAAAACAAAATAAAATAAAAACTCATGTCTATGAATCCTAAAAGGAACAGCTGAAGAGAAATGAACTATTCCGAAAAGAATTGAGATCACTATGCTTGAACAAGAGGTTTATAAGAGTGAACAAGCATCATTTCTATAAAGAGAACCAAACTGATGTGACCTTCTATTTTCCCTTAGAACTAGGTTTTAACTGGTTTCAACTTAAAACTAATCAACTGGATATGTGCAAAATGATTGACAGGTGGGCCCAATCTTGCCCCAGAAGTTTTTTGTAGAGAGAATCAATGGCTATGTGAATACAGTTCATATTTTATATGTATCTAGCTCCAAACCCAAACCATCTCTCTCCATTCTACTCCCACATCACCCCAGACTCCTTATTCAGGCAGCATTGCTTAATCCAGGACCTCAAATAAAAAGTATAAGAATCTTAATCTTTATCTTAATAAATCTTTGCAACCCACACTTGTCTCTTTATACCAAAACCTATGGAATACAGCAAAATCAGTCTTAAGAGAGAAGTTTATACAATAAATACGTATATCAGAATAGAAAGATCTCAAACAACCTAATGTTATATCTCAATGAACTCAAAAAAAAAAAAACGAACAAAAAAACTAAGCCCAAAATTAGTAGAAGAAAGGAAATAACAAAGATTAGAGCAAGCAGAGATAAATGAAACAGAAATTTAAAAATATACAATTTTGGAGAGGTTGGGAAGATGGCAGCCAAGCCAGTCGGACTATGCAAGTCTGCGTGTGAGTGAGTGTATGGAAAATTTTGTGAATGTGCTGGTGAGTGAGTGGGTATGTGAGTGGCTGACCGAGTGAGGGCTAGGGAGCTGGAGGCCAGTGCTCTCCTGGTGCAGTGGCTGGTACCACAGCTGCTGCGATTGCACCCTAGCAATTCCCAGGACACAGAAGTTGAGCACCATTTTCTTTTTCTTTCTTTCTTTTTTTTTAAATCAACAAACCCTCCCTGGGAAGAAAATGCCAGGAGAGACTGTCTAAATGGGGGATTGTGAGCAAGTGACCAGGCCCCTGGCACAACAACTGGTGCTGCAGCTTTCTCTGCTTCATCCCTGGCTCTTCTCAGGTCGCAGAAACCGAGCACCATTTTTTTTTTTTTTTAACAGACAAAAGTGGTGAGGAGAAAATATCTCCCCAGGCTCTCCTTCACCAGTGCAGCAGGAGAGAGACTGCCGGCTCCTGGCTTTGCCTCACCACTTCAGCACCTGGCAGGGCACTGGCAGCAGGGACTGCGGAGGGAGTCCAGATGCAAAGTCCCACGGAAAAGGACAAGAGAGACACCCCACCACCATCTTGAAAGTGAGGCAGGAAAGTGCTGCGACTTGCTCACCACAGAGCAACAGACCTCATCTCTGTGACTGGCAGATCAACAACTCAGAGATTGATCGTGACCCAGAGGGAATATCCTGAAAGCGCAAACTTCGGAGGGACCTAACGAGTGCTGAGTTCCAGGCGCCCCACCCCCTACAGTGATCCAGCCATGGGACAAAAGGTGTGGCCAGAAAAGGGTGAGAAAGAACTCCAAAGAGATCAGTGGTAAGTCCAGGGCTAACCCAAACCCCCTCCTCCCCAGCAATTCTCTGAACATCAGACTCACACAGCTGGGCCATGACTGAGAGGGATGTCAATCACAATAGGAAAACTCCATTCCAGGATAGGCCTGGCTGGGACACCACCCCTACCCCACCTCCCCACCCCTGTGAGTACATACCTGGGAAAGAGACAATCCCATCCCGTACCTCCCCATTGGAGAACTCCCTGACCATATGAGAGTGGGAGGGGAGAACTGCAGCCCCACCCACCTCCACTGCCCCTCCTCCTTCCCTGCTTCAGACACTGAGGAGAGAGTAAAAGAGGTGGCTCTGCAGGAGAGACCTGATTAGAGGAACAATTACAGAGTCTGCCACAAGAGGGCAGGGGTTTTTTTAATTTTCAATTAAAAAAAAATTAAAAAATTTTTGGCTGTTAGTTCACCTATTTTTTAAATATTTTTCGTTTGTGCATGAATGTGCATGTGAAGGTTTGATCTGCTCCCTCCCCCCAAATATTTTTTCTTTTCTTTTTCTGTTTCTTTCTTCTTTTATTTGTCATTTTTTGTTTATGTGTGTATGTGAATGATTGAGTGTTCATCTTTCATTTTTGTTGTTGTTGTTGGTTTGTTTTTGCTCTTTTGTTATTCTGGGGTTTTTTATTTTCATTTTTTATAGTTTAAGGTGTGTGTCAATATATGTGTGAGGGTTCAACCTGAATTCCATTTTTCTCCCCTCCTCTGGTCTTTCTGTTTTTCTTCTCTATTCACTTTATGCTAAGCGTGTGTGTGTGTTTAGTTTTCTTGGGTTTTTCTTGTTGTTTTTGTTTGTTTTGTTTCACTTTGTTGTTATTCCAGTTTGCTTGGGGGGGGGGGTGTATGTCCGTGTATGTGTTCAATTGTTTTTTGCATTCGTTTCTGCTTTGCATTGTCATATAGAGTGGTGGTGGGGAGTGGGACTCAGGAAACACATACCACAATAAGTGAACATTGTAATTTGCAAGTAGTTTCTGAATCCTAGCACCCCATCCCCTACTTTATTCCAATTCCAAAAACTACAAGAGATAGCAAAGTTTCCCATCCACCATCCTATTTCAAAATAGAACAAATCCAGAGCCTGGATCAGGGAAGAATAGAGGACTGAGCAAACATCAGAAGGGAAAGCCTCCCCCACTGATCCTGAATAACAGAAATAAAGAGAAAAACAAGAAATCTGTCACAAATGAGGAAAAACCAAAGGAAGACCTTAGGCAATTTCAAGTATACCGAAGACAAAATTCCTGAAAAATCAGACCTTGATGCCCAAACAATGGAAGTCACTAACAACTAACCCCAGAATACAACAGGGATTAGGAAATGGATGGAAAGAGTGAATAAGACTCAAGAAAGATAAGATGCAACACTGAAAGAACTTGTAACAGAGATTTTGGCAATACAAAGTTTCATTCAGGAAATAAATAACAAGATGATAAGCATGGAAAGCAGAATCAATCTAGCTGAGGAAAGAATCTCAAAACTTAAAGACCAGAACATGGAATTAACCCGATCTGTAAAAAATATAGAAAGAAGACTCAGAAAGAAAGAACAAAGCCTACAAGAGATATGCGATTATATCAAGGGGACAAACCTATGCCTGATTGGTATCCCAGAAGAAGAAAGGGAAATGGAGTTCAACTTGGAGCAAGTATTCCAGGAGGTAATCCAAGAAAACATTCCCCATCTCACCAGAGATGTGACCAGCCAAGAACAAGAGATACAGAGAACCCCCACAAGACATCAAATGAGAAGACCAACCCCTAGACACATACAAAAGAAAAAATCCTAAAGGCAGCAAGAGAGAAAGGTCAGACTACCTACCAGGGAAAACCAATTAGAATAGTGGCAGACCTATCAGCAGAAACACTACAAGCAAGAAGGGATTAGAGCCCTATATTCAAAGACCTCAAAAATAAACAATTTCAACCAAGAATTTTCTATCCAGCCAAGCTCAGCTTCATCAGTGATGGAGAATTAAAATCCTGGGCACCCCCCCCAGGTCCCCTCCCACTATGGGGGCTTTTCTGTCCTCTCAATAAATCCTGCTTTTAAAAAAAATTCCTTCCCAGACATCCAATCCCTAAGAGATTATGCAGCTTCCAGACCAGCTCTACAGGAGACACATAGAAAGGTATTATGCACAGAGGAAAGAAAAAAAGAATGACCACACACTTCCCAAGAGAACAGCAGAGCACAGAATCAACAGAGAATACAGTGCAACAAGAAACTTGAAGACACACACATACATTAAACCCAAAGCCAAAAGAAAACAAGCAAAGAAAAAACTTTATAAGAACCTCATGACAGCAATAAACAATCACATTTCAATAATCTGCCTGAATGTGAATGGACTAAATGCACCACTGAAAAGACACAGAATGGCAAACTGGGTAAGAAACCATGATCCAATTATTTGTTGCATCCAGGAGACTCATCTTACTACAAGGAATGCACACAGACTCAAAGTTAAAGGATGAAAAATGAGTTTCCAGGCAAATGGATCACAAAAGAAGGCAGGAGTTGCAATCTTAATATCAGACAAGACAACTTTTAAGCTATCAAAAATTTTAAAAGATGCAAAAAAAAACCACTACATAATGATAAAAGTTTCAATCCATCAACAAGAAATATTCATCCTAAACATATATACAGCCAACACAGGCACACCAGCATTTATAAAGTAACTGCTAAGTAAACTAAAAAAAGACATTGACTCTAACACTATTATAGCAGGGGACTTTAATACCCCACTAATATCCCTAGATAGAACATCAAGGCAAAAAATCAACAAGGAGATCCAGAAGCTAAACCTGACACTCGACCAAATGTGCTTAATAGATACCTACAGATCATTCCACCCAACAACCACAGAATATACATTCTACTCATCACCACATGGAATGTACTCCAAGATCGATCACATCCTTGGCTATAAATCAAGCATAAACAAATTCCATGAGGTTGAAATCTTGACTTGCACATTCTCAGATCACAGTGGAATAAAAATAAATATCAACAGCAACAATATTTCCCCAAAGCTTACTAAGACATGGACACTAACAGCATGATGCTGAACAACTACTGGGTCAACACTGAAATCAAAACAGAAATTAAAAGATTCATGGAAACAAATGAAAATGAAGAAACATCTGACCAAAACCTCTGGGATATCATGAAAACAGTTCTAAGAGGGGAATTTATATCTCTACGAGCATACATCAATAAAATGGAAAGATCAGAAATAGAGAGCCTAACAAATCACCTAAGGGAGCTGGAAAGAGAAGACCACCAAAACCCCAACTTTAGCATAAGAATCCAAATCACTAAAATAAGAGCCCAAATATGGGACACAGAAAACAAAAATATCATAGAAAACATCAACAAAACAAAAAGCTGGTTCTTTGAAAGAATTAGCAAGCTTGATGGACCCCTAGCCAGAATGACCAAAAAAAAAGAGACAAAAAGCCCAAATAAACACAATCAGAAATACAAAAGATCAAATCACAACTGACCCTGAAGAAATACAAAAGATTATCAGCGATTACTATATACACCTATCTGGTAACAAACTTGATAACCTAAATGAAATGGAGGACTTTCTGACATCACACAACCTCCCCAGGCTGAAACAAGAAGACACTGAGACACTAAATAGACCAATAACAACCAAGAAAATTGACTTTGTCATACAAAAACTACCTACAAAAAAAAAAGCCCTGGACCGTATGGCTTTCCAGCAGAATTCTACAAAACGTACAGGGAGGAGCTGATACCAATTCTTTTGAAAGTATTCCAGGCAATTGAGAAAGATGGAATTCTCCCCAAATCATTTTACGAAGCTAACATCACACTGATATCCAAACCGGGTTAAGATCCAACAAAAAAATATAACTACAGGCCAATATCCCTTATGAACATAGATGCAAAAATCCTCAGTAAGATTCTAGCAAATCAGATCTAAAAACACATCTCAAAAATCCCCCACCATGACCAAGTAGGCTTCATCCCCAGGATGCAGGGTTGGTTCAACATTTGCAAGACCATAAATGTAATTAAATACATCAACAGATGTAAAAACAAGAACCACATGATTATATCATTAGATACAGAAAAAGCTTTTGATAAAATTCAGCATCCCTTCTTGATAAAAACCCTCAAACAACCTAGGTGTAGGAGGAACATACCTCAAAATAGTAAGTGCCATCTACAATAAACCACCAGCTAACATATTGCTAAATGGACAGAAACTGGAAACATTTCCCCTAAAAACTGGAACAAGACAAGGATGCCCACTCTCACCCCTCTTGTTCAACATTGTGTTGGAAGTCCTAGCTGGGGCAATTAGACAGGAGAAGGAAATCCAGGGTATCCAAATAGGAAAAGAGGAAGTCAAGTTATCCCTCTTTGCTGATGATATGATCCCATACCTTGAAAATTCAAGAGAATCTGTCAAAAACCTGCTTGCACTGAAAAGGACTTTGGCAAAGTCTCAGGGTACAAAACAAATGTGCAAAAGACAGTTGCATTCCTATACACCTACAACAAGTAGGCAGAGACCCAAATTAAAAGCATAATCCCATTCACAATAGCCACCAAAAAAATGAAATACCTTAGCATCTTCCTAACCAGAGAAGTGAAAGACCTTTACAACGGGAGCTACAAAACACTGCCCAAAGAAATCCAAGAAGAAACAAACAAATGGAAAAATATTACATGCTCATGGATAGTAAGAATCAACATTGTTAAGATGTCCATCCTACCAAAAGCAAACTAAAGATTCAATGTAATACCCATTAAGTTACCAACATCATTCTTCTCAGACCTGGAAATGACAATACAGAAATTCATATGGAAACATAAATGACCATGAACAGCCAAAACAATCGTTAGCAAAAGAAACAAAGCAGGAGGTATTATACTTCCAGACTTCAAACTTTACTATAAGGCTACAGTAATCAAAAGAGCCTGGTATTGGTATAAAAACAGCCACATAGACCAATGGAACAGGATAGAGATTCTGGAAGCAAAGCCTCAATTTCTCAACCAACTCTTCTTTGACAAAGCCTCTAGCAACAACCACTGGGGAAAGGAGAACCTATTCAGTAAATGGTGCTGGGAAAACTGGCTGATCACATTCAGAAGATTAAAACAGGACCCCTACCTATCACCATACACAAAAATTAACTCTAAATGGATCAAACACCTAAACATAAAACCTTAAACTATAAGAATCTTAGAAAACACAGGAGACACCCTTATGGAAATTGGAACTGGCAACCAATTCCTATTCAGAACTCTAAATGCCCATATCTTAAGAAATAAGGTAGACAAGTGGGACCTCATCAAACTAACGAGCTTCTGCAAAGCAAAAGAAACCATCAAAAGAGCAGGGAGACAACCCACAGAATGGGAAAAAATATATGCCAAATGTATATCTGACAAAGGCCTAACATCTAGGATCTATAAGGAACTCAAATGTGCAGAAAGGAAAAAAACAAATAGTCCCATTAAAAAGTGGGCAAAAGACATGAATAGACACTTCTCAAAAGAAGATATACAGGCAGCCAACAGACACATGAAAAAGTGCTCAGCCTCACTCATCATCAGAGGAATGCAAATCAAAACCACACTGAGATACCACCTAACCCCAGTAAGAATGGCCATAATTAATAAAACAAACAACAGATGCTGGCGAAGACGCGGAGAAAAAGGAATGTTTCTGCACTGCTGGTGGGAATACAAACTAGTGCAACCTCTTTGGAAGACAGTATGGCAGTACCTGAAAGAACTAGAAATTGACCTTCCATATGACCCAGCAATTCCCCTATTGGGAATATACCCAAAGGAACTCCAATCATTCTACAAAAAAGATACCTGCACATGTATGTTTGTTGCAGCTCTATTCACAATAGCAAAAACATGGAACCAACTGTGTTGCCCATCGAAGCTGGACTGGATTAAAAAATGTGGTACACATTCACATTGGAGTATTATGCAGCCATAAAGAAGGACAAACATATGAACTTTGCAGCAACTTGGACGGATTTAGAGTCAATCATACTCAGTGATCTATCACAGAAACAAAGAACAGAGTACCATATGTTCTCACTCATAAGCGGACCTTGAACAATTATAATGCTATAAGAAAGCAACTGGCAGTAGTGGGAAACTGTCAGGGGATGGGGTTGGGATTGGCAGTACAGATAAACTGCTAGGGAAGGGAGAGGAATACCTCATCAACAAGGGTACCTGCATAATCAATCAATATTTGTATATCTAACCCTGAACTGTACCCCACATCTTTATAATAATAATAATAATGTATATATACACATATATATACTTTTTTTCTTTTTGGTAGTAGCCATTTTAACTGGGGTGATATGCTATCTCATTGTGGTTAAAATGGCCATTTTCAAAAAGATGAAAAATAATGGATGCTGGTGGGGATGCCGAGAAAGGAGAACACTCATACGCTGTTGGTGGGAACACTAAGTAGTGCAACCACTCTAGAAAACAGCATGGAGCTTCCTCAAAAAAAAAAGCTAAAAATAGAACTATCATATGATCCAGCAATCACACTGCTTAATATATATCTAAAAGATAGGAAATCAGTATATAGAAGAGATAGGTACACTCCCATGTTTACTATGGCACTATTCACAATAGTCAAGATATGGAATCATCCATTATCAATGGATGAATGGATAAAGAAAATATGATACATATACACAATGGAATATTATTCAGCCATAAAAAGGATGAAATCCTGTCATTTACAGAAACATGAATGGAACTAAAGGTCATTATGTTAAGTGAAATAAGCCATGCACAGAAGACAAATTTTGCATGTTCTTACTCATATATGGGAACTAAAAATATGGGTCCCATGAAACAGAAAGTAGAATGGTGGTTGGAAATTGTAGGGAGTTGGGGGATGAAAATAAGTTGGTTAACAGGTAAAAAAAATAGAGTTATATAGAAGAATCAAAGTCTGGTACTAAATAATACAGTAGGAAGACTATAGTTGACAATAATCTATTGTATATTTTTTAAAAGCTAGAAGAGAAGATTTGAAATGTTTTCAACCCGAAGAAAAGATGAATGTTTGAAGAGATGGATATCCTTATAACCCTGATTTGATAATTACACATTGTATACATGTATCAAAATATGGCATGTGCCCCCCAAATGTGTCCAGTAATAATATATTAAAATAAATGATAAAATAAAAATAACAATAAAACAGAGTTAATTTTTTGCAAAAATAAACAAAATTAACAAATGCTTAGCTAGACTAAGAAAAAAGAAAGAAGACTCAAATAAATAAAATTAGAGGTAAAGAAGGAGCTATTACAACTGATACCCATGGCAAACAAACAAAGGATCATAAGAGACTATTACAAACAACTATACACCAACAAATTGGAAAATCTAGAAAAAACTGATAAATTTCTGACACATACACCCTCAAAGATTGAATCATGAAGAAATAGAAAACCTGAACAGACCACTAACAAGTAACAGGATTGAAACAGTAATAAAGACTCTCCCATCAAAGAAAAGCAAAGGATCTGATGGTTTCACTGCTGAATTTTACCAAACATTTTTTTTAAAACAAATAGAAATTCTCCTCAAATCCTTTCAAAAAACTGAAAAAGGAGGGAACACTTTCATACTCATTCTACAAGACCAGCATTACCATGATACCAAAACCAGGCAAGGACATATGTGCGTGCGCACATGCACAAGCATGCACACACACACACACACACACAGAGAGAGAGAGAGAGAGAGAGAGAGAGAGAAAATAACAGGCCAATATTTCTGATGCAAAAATCTTCAACAAAATACCAGTAACCTGAATCCATTAACACATTAAAAAATTATTCACCACTATCAAGTGGGATTCATCTCAGATATGCAAGGATGGTTCAACATACACAGATCAATAAACATGCTACATCGCATTAGCAGAATGAAGGACAAAAACCTCAACAGATGCAACAAAAACATTTGATAAAATTCAACACCCCTTCATGATTAAAAAAAAAAAAAAAGCTCAACAAAAAGAACAAACCTCAAAACAAAAAAGACCGTACATGACAAACTGACATAGTGAACAGGAAAAGTTAAAAACTTTTCCTCTAAAATCTGGAAAAAGACAAAGATTGTCTCTTTCACCACTTTTTTCCTTTTTTAAGTTTTTTTATTTTATTTTAACAGCTTCAGAGGTACAAATGATTTTTGGTTACATGACTGCTTCGTATACCGATGAAGAAGTCTGGGTTTTAAGTGCATAATCACCCCCATTAGTACACATTGTACCCAATGGATAATTTTTCAGCCCTCCTTCTTTCCCATCCTCCCCCTTCTGAGTCTCCGATATCCTTTATGCCACTCTACATGCCTTTTCAGACCATTATCTTAGCTCCCATTTATTTATTTATTTATTTATTTATTTATTTATTTTTTATTGAGTTGGAGTCTCACTCTGTCACCCAGACTGGAGTGCAGTGGTCGCTCTGGCCAACGCAGCCCTGACCTGCTGGGCTCCAGCGATCCTTCCGCCTAAGCCTTCCAAGTAGCTGGAGCTACAGGTGTGTAGTACCACGCCCAGCTAATTTTTTGGTTTTTATTGTAGAGATGAGGTCTCGCCAAGTTGCCCAGGCAGGTCTCAAACCCCCGGGCTAAGGCAATCCACTCACCTCAGCCTCCCAAAGCGTGGGATTACAGGCTGAGCCACCGAGCTCGGCTTAGCTCCCATTTATAAGTGAGAACATGCAGTATTAGGTTTTCTACTCCTGTGTTACTTCACTTAAGATAATGGTCTCCAATTCCATCCAAGTTGCTGAAAAGAATATTTTGTTCTTTCTTCTGGCTAAATAGTATTCCAGTGTGTGTGTGTGTGTGTGTGTGTGTGTGTGTGTGTGTGTGTATCATATTTTCATATCCACTGATCAGCTGTTGGACAACTTTGCAATTGTGAGTTGTGCTGCTATAAATATGCAAGTGCAGGTGACTTTTCTGTACACCAACCTCTTTTCCTTTGGGTAGATACCAAGTAGTGGGGTTGCTGGATAAAATGGTAAACCTACTTTTAGTTCTTTGAGAAATTCCCAGTTGATTTCCATAGAGGTTGTATTAATGTACATTCCCACCAACAGTATATAAGCATTCCCTTTACATGGCATCTGCACTAACAACTTTTTTTTTTTAATGATGACCATTCTGACTGATATAAAATGGTATCTCATGTTTTCAATTTCCATTTTCCTGATGATTAGTAATGTTGAGCATTTTTATATGTTTGTTGGCCATTTATGTACCTTCTTTTGAAAGTTGTCTGTTCATGTCATTTGTCCACTTTTTAATGGAGTTATTTGGGTTTTGTTTTTTTTTTCTTGCTGATTTGTTTGAGTTCTAAGTTGATTCTGAGGTTCTGGATACTAGTATTTTGTCTGATGCATTGTTTGCAAATATTTTTGCCCATTATTTAGGTTGTCCATTCACCATGTTAATTTTTTCTGTGCAGAAGCTTTTCCATTTAATTACATTCCACTTGTTTATTTATGTTTTTGTTGCATTTGCTTTTGGGGTCTTAGTCATAAATTTTTTACATAGCCCAATGTCCAGAAGAGTTTTTCCTAGGTTTTTTTCTAGGATTTTTATGGTTTCAGATCTGACATTTAGGTCTTTAATCCATACTGAGTTAATTTTTTTACAAGGTGAGAGATAGGAATCCAGTTTTATTTTTCTGCAGGTGGCTATCCAATTTTCCCAGCACCATTTGTTGACTAGGATTTGCTTTTTCCAGTGTATGTTTTTGTCTGCTTTGTCAAAAATCCATTGCTTATAGCTATTTGGGTTTGCCTCTGAATTCTCTGTATGCTCCATTGGTCCAAGTGTCTGCTCTTATACCAGTATCATGCTGCTTTAGTTACTATAGCCTTGTAGTATAATTTGAAATCAGGCAACATGATGCCTCCAGCTTGTTCTTTTTGTTGAAGATTGCCTTGGATGTTTGGACTCTTTTTTGGTTCCATATGGGTTTTAGAATTGTTTTTTGTATTTCTATGAAAAATGATGTTGGTAGTTTGATAAAGATTGCATTGAAATTTAAATTACTTTAAGTGATTTGGTCATTTTAACAGTGTTGATTCTTCCTATCCATGAGCATGGGATTTTTTTTATTTGTTTGTGTTCTCTACAATTTCTTTCACCAGTATTTTGTAGTTCTCCTCGTAGATATCTTTCATCTCCATGGTTAAATATATTCCTAAGTATTTTAGCTTTTTGGCTGCTATTGTAAATGGAATTGAGTTTTTTATTTGTTTCTCAGCTTGGTTATTATAAGTGTATAACAGTGCTGATTTGTGTGTGTGAATTTTGTAAAGTAAAACTTTACTGAATTCATTTATTAAGTGCAGGAGTCTTTTGCAGGCATCTCTAGGATTTCCTAAGTATAAAATTGTATTATTGGCAAACAGAGATAGTTTGATTTCTTCTTTTCCAATTTGAATACCCTGCATTTTGTTCTCTTGCCTGATTGCTCTAGCTCAGACTTTCAGTAATACAAAGAAGACCTGGTACCAATTCTTCTGAAGCTATTTTAAAAGACTGAGAAGGAGGGAATCCTTTCCAATTCATTCTATGATGTCATTATCATCCTGACACCAAAGCCATGAAAAGACACACACAAAAGGAAAACTATAAGCCAGTATCCCTGATGAACATAGATGCAAAAGTTTTCAACAAAAACTAGCAAATCTAGTCGAACAGCACATCAAAAAGATAATCCACCATGATCAAATGAGTTTTATCTCAAGAATGCAAAGATGTTTCCACATCCACAAATAAAAAATGTGATTCACCACATAAACAGAACTAAAAACAAAAATCATATAATCATCTCAATAGATGCAGAAAAGGCATTCAATAAAATTCAACATCACTTGATGCTAAAAACACTCAACAAACTAGGCATTGAAGGAGTATATCTAATAATGGGAACTATATATAATAAACCCACAGCCAATTTCATACTAAGTGAGGAAAAGTTGAAAACATTCCCCTAACACCTGGAACAAGACAAAGATTCCCACTCTAACCCCTCTTATTCAACATAGTATCATAAATCCAAGCCAGAGCTATCAGGCAAGAGAAACATATGAAAGGAATCCAAATTAGAAAGAAGTTAGATCATGTCTGTTTGCAGACAACATAATATATATAGCAAATCCCAAAGATATCACCAAAGAAATATTAGAACTAATACATGAATCCAGCAAAGTTACAGGATACAAAATCAACATACAAAAATCAGTAGTGTTTCTATATGCCAATAATAAACTATCTGAAAAAGAAAGCAATTGAATTCACATAGCTACCCAAAAAAACTTAAGAATAAATTTAACCAAGGAAGTGAAAGATCTCTACAGTAAAAACTCATAAAAGAGATTGAAAAGGGCATAAAACAATGGAAATCTATTTCATGCTTGTTGACTGGAAAAATCAATTTGTGAAAACGTTCATACTATGCAGATTCAATACAATCCCTATCAAAATATCAATGACACTCTTCATAGAAATAGAAAAATTAATCCTAAAATTGTTATGAAAACACAAAGCATTCAGAATAGCCATAGCAGTCTTAAACACAGCAGGCAGCATCCCACTACTTGACTTCATAATATACCACAAAGCCATAGTAATCAAAACAACATGGTACTGACATTAAAAACAAACATATAGACCAATAGAACAGAATAAAGAACTCAGAAATATTTTTATGTATTTAAAGCCAATAATTTTTTTACAAATATGTCAAGAACACATATTTGCTGCTGGGAAAATTGGATATCCACATACAGAGAAATGAAAATAAACTCTTATCTCTCACCTTTTACAAAAATTAACTCAAAATTGATTAAAGACTTAGATGTAAGATCCAAAGCTATAAAACCACTAGAAGAAAACACAGGGGAAATGTTCTATTACATTGGTCTGGCAAGGATTTTTTTTTTCCTTTTTTTCTTTTTTTTTTTTTTTGGTGATCTATTGCATAGTAGAGTTACTATAGATAATAACAGTGTATTATATATTTCAAGATAGCTAGTAAAAAGAGGATCCTGAAATTTATCACCACAAAGAAATGATAAAGGTTCAAGGTGCTGGACTTGCTAACTATCCTGATTTGATCATTATACAATGTATATATGTATGGAAACATCACATGGTACCCATAAATATATACAAGTATCATGTATCAATTATAAATAAAATAAAATATAAGCATTTTAAAATTTTTTAAGTGTTCCTGAAAAGATATTCACTTAAGGTGAGGGCCAAAGAAAGACTTCGATTGAAAAGGGAGAGTTAATATATCAATGCAGAATCAATAAGACAGGCCATATGTATTTTTTTCTTTCCAGTTAGAATCTTGGCTAAATTATCGTTAAAAAAAAAACTCCATGTAAAATTAGAAGACTGCCTGGTTATGTGAGCATTTGGATAGGCTAAAGTTCATGGAAAAAAGTAGTTCTACCACCTGCTCCGTTAAACTGCAAGCATGTGAATTATTCCTTAATCAGCAACTCACAATACATGTATACCAGGCTTCTGCCAAAACATATAACTGTGAACTTCCAACCACTAAACTTTTAAGAAAAGTCTAATTATGAAACATTGGGCTTCTCTTTTAATATGGTGCCACCTCCACTTGATAATAAGGGATCCACCATGAGTCTAGCTATCCAAGATTGCATTCTTGGATCAAATCACACTATCTAGGTAACCCCCTCAGGTCCCCTTCCACTGTGGGAGCTTTTCTGCCTTCTAAATAAATCCTGCTTTCTCACTTAAAACAAACAAACAAAAAAAAAATACTATCTAAAATTTGCCCTTTTTTCTTCTTAGCCTCTCACAGAATTGCTTTTGCTGAATTGTGCTATAGCTTTTACTTTTGGCTTAAATAAAGGCATACCATAGAAAACAAGCCTATGAAATCTATTACTTTTTTCATAAAGTTGTTGGTGGGACATTATATACTTAATCACTTCATGACCTCTATACATAGACAATGATGAGAACTATTTTTAAGACATAAGGTTAAAAAAAAATCTTTGTTTCTCCTAAAGAAAAAATATGTTTCTCCCTCCCCATCCTCAGTACTTCCTCTCATGGGCAATGTGAACATGTAACTGATAAAATATTTCTTTGCCTTGGCTGCCAAGAAGCTCAGTGTCAACTTTAGTGAACAAATATTTATGTAGAGCTCTAGGATCTGCATGTTTGTGCCCTTTCACTTACTCTTTATTTTTTATTGCATTCATATTTGGGGGAATTCTAATTTTATTTTACATATTTTACAAGTCACATCAAATCTCTGAAAAGTGAAAAACAAAGTAAGAAAGGCAATAATAAAGAAAAATTTAATCATTATTTATTAAACATCTTCAATGTAAAAGCAAGTATGATGAACTTATACCAACAGAAGAATTATCATTCTGGCTCTCCACAGCCTGTCCACATAACCCTAAAAGTGAGAGTACTCAAACTGAAAACCAGACTACTTAACTCTTCTTATATCTTAATTTTTATAGTTGTAAAGACAGAAGCTAAACTTTACTGGCAGACACTTTTATTCAGTAACATTTACTGAGCACATACCATTTACAGTACAAATACTGTAAAGAATAAGAAGACAGTGTTTCAGAACATCCTGGAGCCAGAATGCCTGAGTCTAAATCCTGGCTCTACCACTAACAAGCTCTGTTATCTTGAGCAAGTTATTCGACTTTCATTTTCCTCATCTGTATAGTGGGCTTAATAATAGTACTTTTATCATAGGGTTATAAAAGAGTCAATTGACTTATCTGTAGAAGAGTACCTGGCAATAGCAGGTACTGTGTTAGCTATTATTATTGTAAAGAACAAAAAAGAAAACATAGCTCTTGGCTCCAAGAACCTCAGTGTCTAATAGGAAGACAGACACATATAAACAGTTTTTGATTTGGGGGTTTGGGGTTTTTGTTCTAAGTAATAAATAAGTGCTATGCAATGTCAAATACAAACTGCCAAGGATGCAAAGGATATCATCATTTTTACTGTGTTTGACAAGCTCATCCAAAAATCATACACTGCCCTTTTATCTACATTTCTGTCATTTTCTATATGTAAAGTATATCTAAGAGAATTCTCTTCCTCTAATTCCCATCTAACAGCATGTGGTAGTTAATATTTCATTGACATTTAATCTAATTGCCCATATGTAATAGCAACAATTATGAGATTTTTTTGTCCTTGACACTTATGTTGTCTGAACATTATATGGCCTAAATTGGCCCACAAACTATAGCTGTCTTCAGTTGCTGTCTGTCCTCAATTTTTCTGGGTTGAGAAAAAAAATGTTAGCACATTTTCACACGCAAGCAAACACACACAAGAAAGTGTACACACAAATGCAGGGTGCCATAACTGAATTCACCCCTGCCCAGTCAATCTGCTATTTTTTTTTTCATCCTTTCAATCAGTTGTGCGGCAATCTACTGGACTGATCATGTGGCAACCCGATCTGGTCATTAAGACGACTGTGCTAATCATATCAGCTGAGAGACAATCCAGTTCCATTTTCATCTAAAGATGGCAGAAGTCTCCCAAGTCAAAAAATTTCACAACCCCCAGATAAACTTCATTGTTTTAAGCCAGTTTTTCTTGTTCCAGCCAGTCACATAATTTGGATCTAATTGTCAAGTTCCTTTTAAGAATCACTTTTTGAAATGAGCACACAGGATGTACAATCAGAACTTGGAATGTAGATGCTACATCTACAGAGACTCTCCTGTTAAATAATGCAGTTGGAAAGAGACACCACTGAGACAACAAGGCTTCTTGGCTCCTGCATAAAGGGCTGAATTCTGATGGTGCTTAATTTCCCAATTCATAATTCTGAAGTCTGTGCAGCAGCGATGTCTCGTTAGCTATGTCTTCATGTCCTGCAGGGTGGTGGGTGCAGCTGGGCAGCAGCAGGCTGGTTCAGGTTGATTGTGTGGCCTGGCCTGAAGAGCCTCCTGGGACCAGCAGTGTTCTGCAAATTAAAGTCGGCCTGGCCTGAAGGTCAGCAGCCATCCCCCAGCAGTCACTGGCCGTCCCAGCCCGCTGCCCTTGAGAAATTGGTGCAGTGCAAAACATATTTGCTCAGAAACGGAGAGAAAGCGATTCTTCACCTAATTACATCCATTTGGCTCTGAACAGATAGGCTGAGTCTCTTTGTGGGGTGAACAAAGCAAGAAGGAAAGGAATGTTTACATTTATTTGCTTCTTAAATCTCTCTAAATTTTTCTATGGGGAAGCTGTGTAGCTAAAATAAGGTAATGAACATGTATGCTTGTGAACTGTGTATACTGTGTAAATGAGGGAAAGGAAGAGAGAGTGAAGGATGAGAAGAGAGAAAGGGTATGCACCCCACTGTAGGATTGTCTTACACAAATGGCCTCAGCGAATCCTCATCTACAAATAGCTTCCAACCACAAATGCCTTCTCTCTAGTCCCTGCCAAAATCACAGTCATTCTCTATCATTCAAAGGCTTCTTTGAGTGCTGCTATTCAATCTTCCTCAGCTCTTTGCAATATTTTTACACATTTGCAGAGATAGCTCAGTTTCAGCCAAGAATTTCACATATAAACTACTTTGTTAAAACAGGAGTTAAATCAGTGGACAGAAAAGCCCAGAATATCCTGGAAGTACTCATACAGTAGCTTGAGAACCATACAACACTGGTGTCCCAGCACATGAAGGCAGAGCCAATTGACCTCATGTCTATCTGGGCAAAATTACAAAGTAGGTAACATTTCTTTTGGACCAAAGGGGCTTCCAGAGCCTTTATCCTCTACCCACCCTCTCAGCTGATGTCCAGATGAGTTTCTTCACTCTTTGGTCTAAGAGGACAAAATGGGGGGGGTGAGGATAGTGACAGTGGGGATAGGGAAGGAACAGATAAAGAATTCACACCAAATATATATGACATTAATACTAAACATATCACACTAACATATTATTCACACTAACATACATGACAGCTCGCTTTTGTTCTGTAATATTTTAATAAGGATCAATATTACAGAGGTGAAACTCTGTGGAATTTCAGGCCTTGATCATGGATGGATGTGGGGTGATGTGAGCCTTTCTGACATCTCTAAACATCTTACCCTGTTGGAAGTTGCCACTTTCTCTGCTCTGAGTTATGCCCTCGGAATCATCTCCCCAAAGCTGAAGCTTTCCCAGCAGAGCTGGCTGGCTAAGAAATTATCTTGAGCATAATATTTGATCCAGGAGTCCTGTGAAAACATGGCCCTGGAGAAATAAGGAGATGAAAGAGCTGAAAGTGAGAGCCAGCTTTCACCCCCAATGCCACCAAATTCATCTGAAAAGTGAGGGTGCTCATTTCCATCTATTTACCACACAGCACCTTGCAGAAAGCAGTGGAAGCCTGTCTCAGGAAGGCTTTAAAATCCTCAGATTAAAGAGATTGTACAGTTTAAGAACAAAGGGATACAAGGCCTTAATGTACAGTTTAAAACATTATCACCACGTTAGTCTTTAAGAAAGAACCACAGTTTTTCTAACTATTTGATCTTAATTTGCAAGCAGGCCTACCTGAATTGTTCATTTATTTCCAAGACCATGTCATTAGTTACAGGGTTAAGATTCAAATGGGCAGGGGAGAAGAAAGAAAAGCAAGCTGGTGGAAGAAAAATGGACCCCTTGACCTTCAGTAAGCATTTTGCTTGCAAAGCACGCATTTCACTCTAGCTAATGGTGAAAACAAACAGTTATAGGGAATAGTTTTTTCACTTTCAGTCCCACAAGTTTAGGGTTTGTCCAACTCTCCCACCTTGACTTGAACTGAACACCTTTGAGGCCCCATTCTGGAGGGACTATCTCTTGTTAGCCTGGCCCTGCAGAATGCCCTATTCTTGGTGAGTCTATAGTAAGCCTCTGAAAACTGAGTTTTGTCTCACTGGTGAATCATGAATCTAGCCTTATGTTTAAAAATTGATTCAAATCTAACATCTAGGATCTACAAGGAACACAAATGCACCAAAAGAAAAAAAACAAACAGCCCCATTTAAAAAGTGGGCAAAAGACATGAATAGACACTTCTCAAAAGAAGATATATGGGCAGCCAACAGACACATGAAAAAGTGCTCAACCTCACTCATCATCAGAGAAATGCAAATCAAAACCACATTGAGATACCAACTAACCACAGTAAGAACAGCCATCATTAGTAAAACAAACAACAACAGATGCTGGCGAGGATGCAGAGAAAAAGGAACGCTTCTACACTGCTGGTGGGAATGCAAACTAGTGCAACTTCTTTGGAAGACAGTGTGGCAATTTCTGAAAGAATTAGAAATTAACTCCCATATGACCCAGAAATACTGGGAGGAATTCAAGTCATTCTACCATAAAGATACCTGCACATGCATGTTTGTTGCAGCTCTATTCACAATAGCAAAAACATGGAACCAAACATACTGCTCATCAAAGCTGGACTGGATTTTTTTTTTTAATGTGGTACATATACACATTGGAATATTATGCAACCATAAAGAAGGACAAATATATGGACTTTGCAGCAACTTGAATGGATTTAGAGCCTATCATACTCAGTGATCTATCACAGAAACAAAGAATAGAGTACCATATGTTCTCACTCATAAGCAGACCTTGAACAATTATCATAATACTATAAGAAAGGTATTGGCAGTAGTGGGAAACTGTCAGG
>CAUYQG010013881.1:0-18508 GCA_963574415.1 Tarsius wallacei | reverse complement strand
GAACACGGTGGGGTTGACCATGGCTGATGGGAAAAGGCTCAAGGCGGCGGCGTCTGCAAAGCTTAAAAAAAAAAAAAATATATATATATATATATATATATTTTTGAGTTGGAGTCTCACTCCGTCACCCAGACTGGAGTGCCGTGGCCGCTCCTGGCCACCGCAGCCTCGACCTGCTGGGCTTCGGTGATCCTTCTGCCTCAGCCTTCCAAGTAGCTGGAACTACAGGTGCATGCTACCGCGCCTGGCTAATTTTTTGATTTATTGTAGAGATGAGGTCTCGCCAAGTTGCCCAGGCGGGTCTCGAACCCGCGGGCTCAGGCAATCCACTCACCGCAGCCTCCCAAGACGTGGGATTACAGGCTGAGCCACCGAGCCCGGCTTAAAAATATTTTTGACTTATTTTTTCAAAATTACTAATGTATGTCGTTTTAATAACTTTATTGAGGCATTATTATTATTTTTTGGTGTACAATGACTTGGAAGAGGTATTACTGGTACACAAGAAAATGAACATATTTAAAGTCTACAATTTGATAGATTTTGATATATGTGAAACCATCACTGCAGTTGAGATAGCCAACATGTATTACCTCCAAAAGTTTCCTCATACCTTTCTGAAATACCTCCCGTCTACTTCTCTCTTCCCCACAATTGATGACTGGTTTTCTGACAGTACAGTATACATTAGTTTGCATTTTCTAGAATTTGATACAAATGGAATCACATGATGTATATTCTTTTAGTCTGGCATCTTTCACTCAGGATAGCTATTTTGAGATTCATCCATATTGTTGTGGGTACCAGTAGTTCCTTTTTTTTAAAATTGCTGAATGGTATTCATTGTATGGATCACCAAAATTTGCTTTTCCATTCATCTGTTCATGGGCATTTGGGTTATTTCCAGTTTATGGCTTTTACAGATAGAAAATATTGTGAACACTCATGTACAGGTCTTTGTATGAACATATGCTTTCATTTCTCTTGGATAAATGGTGTGGATTGGTTGGATCATATGGTAAGTGCATGTACGACTTTTTAAAAAACTGCCAAACTCTTTTCCAAAATAGTTGTAGCGCTTTATGCTCCTAGCAGGAGTATATAAGTGTATGTACCATTCCTTTGCATCCTCACCAACACCTAGTATAGTTAGTCATCTTAGCCATTCTAATAGATGTGTAGTGGTGTCTCACTGAGGTCTTAGTTGGCATTTTCCTAATGACTAATGATGTTGAACATAATTTCATCTACTTATTTGCTATCCATATATCTTCTTTGGTGAAGTGTCTGTTCCAGTCTTTTATCCATTTTTAAATTGGGTTATTTGTTTTTATCATTACTTTTAAGTCTTCTATATATAATATGAGTTCTATATATAATACAAGTTCTTTATCAGATATAATAATTTACAGACATTTTCTTTCAGTCAAAAGTTTGTACTTCCATTCTTTTAATAGTGACTTTGAAAGAGTTGAAGTTCTGGGCAACCCCCTTGGGTTCCCTCCCACTGTGGAAGTTTTTCTGTCCTCTCAATAAACCCTGCTTTCAAAAAAGAAAAAAGAAAGAAAGAAAGAGGAGAAGTTCTTAAAGTCCAATATGCCATTTTTTTCTCTTATGCATTGTGCATTTAGTGTTATCTCTAAGAAATGTTTGCCTAACCCAAGGTAAAAATATTTTCTCCTACATTTTCCTCTAGAAATTTTATATTTGAGAGACTAATATACATATGAACAATGACAAGTCATATATGAAGACAGAACTCTGGCCCACAACCTCTGCAGCAACCAGCCAGGGAAGCCAAACCAACAACCTCTGCAGCAGAAGGTTAGTAGTGGTTAGGACTTGGCCAATAACTGACAGCTTCCCTAATGTTGGCTCCCACTCCCAACTCAGGACCAACCAAAGAAAGCCAAGTGTGCTACCCACACCAATCGTATTGGATGCCCCATTTCTAGTCAGCCTGCTTCCAGCTTCCCTCTGACAATAATCTTGAATCAGACCATACCTGAGCCTTCCCTTTTTGCCATTATAAAGCTTTCCCACTCTCCTGCCTGTCTTTGAGTCTCTGCCAAATGCAAGTGATGGTGGCTGACTCCCTTGTTCTAGTGAGCTCTGAGTAAATAGCTTAGCCTCTGCTTGTTCTCATCTGGGTGGACTTCATTAATTTCCACAGTTTTCCTGGAGGTTCCATCAACATACCATCTGCACGGCTTGTTGTGTGCACCCAGGCTTTGACCTGCACTGATGTGGTAAGTCAGCTCTGGCTCTGAACTTCTCTTTCTGTTGAGTTCCTCAGCTACTTCTTCCCAGTTTAGTACTCGGGTTTTGTTATTGGTTCTCATTTATTTGGCATCCTAGGTCGAATTGGGCTCTTCCCTTTCACTCCTCTTTGCTCTCTTTTGTGTTATCGTGCTGTGCCATTTAAAGGTGTGTCCCAAGAAGGAGAATGACAGGTAGAACACAGACATAGCCCTCTAAGCCTGTTCAAGCTGGCGTCAAATGAGTTTCTGCTCCTCCTTGAATGAGGAGCTCTGTCTACTTGAACAAACTTTACTGTGGGTCACCAATGCAACTAGATGAAGTGCTCCTTTCATCTTGAGTTTTATCCTGAGGTATTCACTTTGATCCAAAGAGAGTGTTGCCTCTGATTTTCTGTCTTGTGGGGTCACAGATGATCAGGTCTGTGTTTGGAGGTGGCCAACTGTGAGGTTGGGGATCTGAGACAGGAGTTGCATAGCACTATAATTCTACTGATGGTCACTATCTCTCATGGGATCTTCTAAGTCTAAATCCTCTCCTCTTCCAGGAAAAGCTGCTTGTCTTATGGACAATTCTAATTTGTGCACTTACCTTCTTCCTAAATGGAATAACTTCAAGGAAGACTTGGGCCTTTAGTGGCCACTTTGGGGAACGTTTAACTTGAACAAAACTGTGCATTTGAGAGACACCTTAGAAAAGTAAAAGAATAAGATTTCTCCTGAGAGAATCTGCATCTGGGCAGCAGTTGTTGACTGGTATGCAGAGGTCACTCAAAGCAAATGAGCAATTTGACACAATTAAGCAATAAATGAGATTCATTTCCTTACTAAGTCCTTCCCCTCCTTGTCCTCCAGTTGTCTCCCTGTATTTAGCTCTCTTTTCCCACTTATCCTTCTGATCTCTCTCCTGTACATCAGTTGACTCCTCCCTTCTCCTCCTCTTGTCCAGATCACCTCCCTTTAACCAACAACTCTCCTAAAATGCCACTTGCCTTTGGAGATCTATCCTTCCTATGAGCCAAGTAAGCAAACACCTGTAGAATTTAAACCTTGGACTCAAGCTGAATTAAGAGCTATAAAGATTTCTTTAAGCCCAGACAAGACCAAAAGGTATTTTTAGAAGAATTTAGAATTCTTTTGGATACATATGACCCAGGGTTACCTAACCTATATCAACTTGTACATATGTTGGCCAGAAAAGAAAATACCAAATCCTGGAGGAAAAAAGCTGATCGGACTGACTCAGAAAGAACTTACAGTATCCCTCTTTCCACAGTAAACTTGTGAGTAAAAAAAAAGGGGGCATGGGGATTCACCCAAAAAGTAGGGCAGAGTTTCCCAAAAGCCATATCCAAAAAGTAGGGCAGAGTTTCCTAAAAGCCATACCCAAAACATTTCCAATAAATATTGATTGGACTATGCAAACACAGAAAAAAAAATGAAACTATAGATTTTTCAGGCTAGTCTAGGAATACCTTCCAACAAAATTGGGAAGTTAAAGAAGGTGCTAGTGGAACAACAGCCCTTTTGTCTCATTTTGTCAGTGGAGTTAAACCTGAAGTTGGAGATTTAATTTTAAAATAGAAACTATAATGGAAAATAGTACCTTTATCTGAATTACAATACCTGGCAGAACATTTTGAAAGGGCTTTAGAAGCAAAATGAGACAGGACTCAAAATTAACTTGTGGCCCACTTCCCAATCAACTATGTGTTGACAAGGACATTTATGATATTGTAAACAGAGCCAAGACAAAGAAAAGTTCATCAGTTATGATCAGTGAGGGTGCTCAGAGGAAGGAAAAACTGCCCAGTGATTTGCCTTACCCTAAACACTCAAGGTGATTTGATAATAAATATAGGTGTTCAACCTCATCAATTAAACCTTGTTGCTTTTGCTCACTCTTCTTCTGAGTTAACATACCAGAAAAAGGATATATGTATTCCAAATAACCCACATATTAGTATCTAACAGCTCTTAACTGTAAATTTAATAGAGGAAGACTTAGTTTGCAAATGAAATTGTAATATTTATTGACGTTCCAGAGGTTACTCTATTCACAATCAAGTTGTGCCTGTTCTGAATACATGTGCCTTCTCTATTATATTTGAGGAATACCCCAAATAAATATCTTGACCCCAAACCTGACACTCAAAGGGGCTAAAAATTCCACTGACATAGGAAAAATAATTGGAGCAGAACTTATTACATTCAGATAGATACTATCAAATCACTACTTAAACTTCTCCAATATCCCTTGAAGCAGAAGCAAAGGAAGGGACCAAACCTACAGTTTGAAGATTTGAAGGAATAAGAGTTCCTTATATCTGAAGGTTCTCTAATATCCCAAACTAGTCCTTTTAGTACTCTTGTCTTGCTAATAAAGAACACAAATGGATGAAGAAAACGATTTGTTGAAGACCTCAGGGCCATCAACAAAATAGTTATTTCTTGTTTCCCAGTAGTAGCTAACCCACATTCCATCTGTCATCAATTCTGCCTGAAGTCACTTGCTTTTCTGTGGTAGAAATTTTCTCTGCCTTTTTCACTGTGCCTCTAAGAACAGTCAATAATTCTTTACCTTCACCTTGGGGAAGACAACCATATAACTGGACAGTCATGCTCCATGGGTTCATTGACGCCCCTTACATTTCCAGGTCCTCAATCAAGGCTTAAAAGATCCAAATTTCCCTTGGGGTTAAGTTCTGATACAATTTAGAGCTAATTCCCTACTTTGTTCAGGGGACAGATAAGTCTGAAAAAGGATTCTATTTACTTTCTGCCAGCTTTAGCAGAAAAGGGACACAGCATTTCAAAAGATAAAGTACAGTTTAACCAAGATACAGTTTATACTGTGTCAAAAAGACAGCTAAGGCTATTTTCAGTTCATTTGTCATCTGTCAACAACATAATCCTGGCAAACTATAAAGCTGGGATATGGTCATAACCAATGCCTCAAGGGCCTTTTAAGACCTTCAGATAGGCTTTATCTGGCTTCTACCCTTCATAAGATTTGCATATGTTTTATTATTTGAATATGTTATTGTATGTATAGTTTCAGGATGGATTGAAGCATTTCCTTGCCTAAAAGGTACCGTCCTTACAGTCACTAAAAGGCTGCTTGATTTCATTTTTCTAACCTGGGACATAGCAAGATTTTTTTTTCTAATTGTATTTTAGATTCATGCGGTACATGGACAGATTTGTTAAATGGGTACATTATGTGATGATGAGGCTTAGGCTTCTATCGAACCCATTCCAAATAGTGAACATGGTTCCCCCTAGATAGTTTTTCAATTCTTGCCCTTCATTCTTTCTCTCTCCTTTAGGAGTCTCCAGTGTCTGTGATTCTCATCTTTATGTACATATGTACCCAGTGTTTAGCTCCTGTTTATAAGTGAAAATATGCAATATTTGGTTTTCTGTTTCTGCATTAATTCACTTTGAATAATGGCCTCCAACTGCATCCATGTTGCTGCCAAGACTGTGATTTCATTCTTTTTTATGGCTGCATAGTAGTCCATGGTGCATATGTACTGCATTTTCTTTATCTAGTCCACTGTTGATGGGCATGTAGGTTGGTTCCATGTCTTTACTCTTGTGAATGGTGCTTCAGTAAACATATATGAGTGCATGTATCTTTTTTGGTACAATGATTTATGCTTTTTGGGGTATATACCCAGTAGAGGTATTGCTTGGTTGAATGGTAAATCTATTTTTAGTTCTTTGAGAAATCTCAAGTGGCTTTCCACAGGGGCTGAACTAGCTTACATTCCTACTAACAGTGTATGGTGTTCTTTTTTCTCTGCAAACTCATGAATACCTGCTGTTTTTTGACTTATTAATAATAACTATTCTGACTGGTGGCATTGCACTGTGTTTTTATTTGCATTTCTATGATGATAATTGTTCAGCATTTTTTGTTTGTTGACTGTTTGTGACATACCAACTTTTATATCAAGTGATCAAGGCATTCACTTTCCAGAAACCACAGAAAACAACTCTCCAAGTTGTCATTCCATACTCAAAAACTACACTGTTCGTATCATCCACAATCTTCTGGAAATCTTGAAAGAACCAATGGCGTTTAATTTAATTTTTAAATGTAATCCTTTAATTTAATCGTTAAATTAAAATTGACAAACATTTCATAAACCTGTGTGTTCCTTTGGTCAAAAGGTACTCTCAACTACCCCTTATGTCCATAAGGTCCATTCCATCAAAAACACATTGGTTATTCCTCTATGAATTAGTAAGAGGAAGGGATTTCACCTCCAATACTGGACTATGTCCTGCTGCACACAGACATGGCAACATAGTACCAGGGACTCATGTGCTGTATGCAACCCTCTTACCAATAGGTTAAGGCCTTTCCACAACATCTTCCTAAACAGCCTCTTCACGATCTTCAACCAGGAGATTTCATCTATTGAAAGGAAAATCAGAGGAAAACTTCTCTTGAATCTCATTAGAAGAGTCTTCATTAGTTACTGCTAACAACAAATATTGCAATTAGCAAAATCATTCTTTAGGTTCACATTCATAACTAAAGAAGCCATTCAGAATTCTGCATAATTGGAAGATTTTTTTTTCAGTAAAGAACCTCAAAAGAACCTAAGGATTTTCAGAAATCTTCTATAAGTACTTTATCTGCAGAGGCAGACAGCTTACCCATGGCCTTCTGAACAAATGGATAACCTCAGATAGTGGATAGCTTCTGCCAAGGTGTCAGACCAAGACCTCTGTATAATACCTACTTTATTTTTGTCTGCTTGCTTATAATCATTCTTTTCCTCATTTCCTATAGATCCCTAGTTGTCATCTACCCACAACAAGTCTTTTTCTCCTTTCTTCTCTCTTTCTTATAATTGCTAGATCAGAACATACTCATTCTAATGCCATTCTTAGATTATCCTAAACAGTAGCCACTGGCCTGAATCTCACTGACTTCTGGGCATGCTATCTATCACCAGACCTCCATGATAAAAACTTTGGGACAATTCTGGTCTCATCTAATGAGACTGCAGAGAATTACAGCCAATGGCATTTCCACCTGCACCTACATGGACAAATGACTTTAAACAAATCAGCCTGTGACTTTGCAAGTGTCCCTTTCTCCCAGAAAAAGAACCAATTATTACAATCTACTGATCAGACTTTAGGTCATTCTAAATTTGAATTCAATAGTCTTCATAAGGCAATGAGCCAAATACTCATCACCTAGAAGAGATTAATACAGATCTAAATATGTTGCTTAGGAGGCTTGGTCCCAACTTCATGTTGTGAACAACTTCTTTCTTCCTGGATCTCTATGTGTTCCTATTGGATATTATGACTTTTGTGGTCAACATGCCTGGTCTTGTTTGCCTCAAACTAACACCTTATCACTTTAGGAATAGTATTCATAGGCTCATCTACGTACAGAAACTCTAGTTCCATAAACACCAAGGTTGGAAACTCTGCCTCCAATGTGAAATACAAAATGAAGCCACCCTTGACTATTTGGGAACACTGTGGGGAATGACCAACTCATTATTTACGTGAACAATCAAGACAATATTCTCGTCAGCGAGACTCATACAGAGAGAAAATACTGTAAGAAACTTATCACTAGCTCTGACAGAAATTATTAATGACACTATTTCTTCCCTAGATAGAATACAAATTAGCATGAGTAGTGATGGACAATCACATTGGTCTAGATTTCTTGTTGGCTAGCCATGGTGGCATCTGTGCTATTGCTAATACTTCTTGTTGTACTTGGATCAATGAAACAGGAAAGGTGGAACAGACTCCACATTACCTTAAGGAAAAAACTACTTGGCTTTCTAAGATTGCTGTCATGGCTTATGGAATTTGTTCTTTTAAAAATTTTTTTATTGTATTTTAAAGATGTGAGGTACAATTCAGGGTTAGGTATATAAATGTTCATTATGCAGGTACCCTTGTTGATGAGATGTGCCCTTCCTTCCCCTAGCAGTTTCCCTCAACTGCCAATCCCTTTCTTATAGTATTATGATAATTGTTCAAGTTTGACCTGGGTTAGGCAATAGGAGTTCTTGGTTCTAAGGCATTTTAGAGGCACTATTGATTGCTCTTGGTTTTATCATAGCAGTGGTGATGCTGGTCTGTTGCATTCTTTTCAGAGTCTTAGATGCTTTTACATAGCTACTTTCTCATCAGTTGATCAACTTGATGATGCAACAAAAAATTCAAGAAGATCTCGCAATATAGTTGACTGTGGAGATGACTGAACAATCTGAGCAGGGAATATATGGATTTCTAACCTTCCATGAATTGGCAAACTTCTCACAAGCAAGAAAATGACCAAGGGAAGGAGACAGGGACCAAGAAACTGAATATACATATGCACAATGGCTAGATCATATATAAAAATAGGACTCTGACATACAACCTCAGCAGCAACTAGCCAGGGAAACCAAACCATAACTTCTGAATCAGTTGTCCTATAGTGGTCAGGACTTGGCCAATAACTATGGGCTTCCCTAATTTTTGCTCCTGCCTCCAACTCAGAAAGCCAAATATGCTCCACAAACCAATCACAATCCTGCTTCTAGTAGGCCCACTTCCATCTTCCCCATGACAACAACCTCAAGGCAGCGCACACCTGAAGTCTTCCCCCTTTTTCCCCTCTATAAAACTTTCCCACAGCTGTCTTTGAGTCTCTACCAAATGCAAGTGATGGTGGCTGACTCCCTTGTATAGCAAGCTCTGAATAAATGGTCTCTGCCTGTTTTCATTTGGGCAGTCTGCATTTATTTCCACATTGTTTTTAGCTCTATAGCATTTTTGGAGTAAATTTTTGTAAGTGGTACAAAATATGGATTGAAGTTTATTTCTTTTTCATATGAATATCTAACTCTTCCAGTGCGATTTGTTGAAAAGACTATATTCTCCACATTGTACCTTTTTTGAAGGTTAGTTGTCTACATGTGTGGGTCTATTCTTAAGCTCTTCATTCTGTTTCATGAATCTATTTATCTGTCTTTATACCAATACTACACAATCTACGATTGCCAGTTGAGTATAGGAAATGTGTAAAGCCCACCTCAATCACCACCCTGGTTGTTCCAAACAGTCATTGATTTTTTTTCTACTTTAGAGAACTCCAGATTCTGCCAGAAATGCCCAGCATTTGTACCTGCAGGCATTCTGTGTTAGAGTTCTCAACCTCCTGGTTAAGTTTTCATTGCATTTGACATTCATTCTGCATATATGTTGGGATTTAAATTTTTGGATGTTTCTTGAGTCACTATTGTTTTTCAGTGGTTTATGAAGGAAGAAGAAGACACAGGCATCTTTTCTGGGATTCTTAAACTGAAATATTGTTATTTTTCTGATTAAGAAGAGATTGACGATGTTACAAAAGATAATTTTTATTTGCTTATAGTTCTGCAAATGAACAACACAAAAAAGCATCTAAAGTGCAGAAGGAAATGCACCAGAAGTGCCAAATCTTTAAATGGTGAATTTATACTGTTCTTTTCCTTTAATTCTGCTTTCAATTTTTTTTGACATTTTCAATTTCTTTTTACATTAAGCAGGAATTACTTTCACTGCTTGGAAAAATGTAAATTGAAATAAAAATAATGTAGGGTACACAGAATTTACCTTTAAAAAACAACTGTGGTGTGTGTGTGTGTGTGTGTTTGTGTGTGTGTGTTTTGGCAGAACCTAATCTAATCTGTGTGCCTCTCAGAGTTGGGATGTAGAGCCCTAGGTTTTTATTTATTTATTTATTTAACTTTTTTGAGTTGGAGTCTCACTTTGTCGCCCAGACTGGAGTGCAGTGGCCGCTCCCGGCCACCGCAGCCTCGACCTGCTGGGCTCCAGTGATCCTTCCACCTCAGCCTTCCGAGTAGCTGGAACTATAGGCAGCTGGAACTATAGGCACGCGCTACCACGCCCAGCTAATTTTTTGATTTATTGTAGAGATGAGGTCTCGCCAAGTTGCCCAGGCGGGTCTTGAACCCGCGGGCTCAGGCAATCCACTCACCTCAGTCACCCAAGGCGCAGGATTACAGGCTGAGCCACCGAGCCCTGCTGAGTAATTTTATTGTAAAATATATCGCACATGCAAAAGAGAATATGACTTTATTTGAATAGTTAAAAACAATTAAAAATGAACACCCATGTACCCACCCTGGATTAGGAAATACGTTTCTAGGACATAACAAACTTCCTGTATATTCTTCCATTCTTCCCCTGTTTCTATCCCTCCCTGATTTTATCTTTTTCCTCTTTCACCAGGAGCAAATGTCTATCATTTCCTTGCTTTTCTGTAAAATATTACTACCTATATATGATTCCCAAAGAACATGTTATTTAGTTTTGCCTGGTTTTGAACTTCATATGAATTAATTCTTGGCAGCTTGGGCATGTGGCTTTTCCTGGCAACACTCCAACTTCAACCCTGAGCTCCTGTTGCCAATGTTTACATTGTGTTCTTGTGATTTACTAACTACTGGATCTCAGATTCTACCCTACAACCCCCAGACCAGAGTGCAGTGGCATAATCATGGTTCACCATAGTCTTGTCCTCTTGAGCTCAAGTAATCCTCCCATCTTAACCTCCTGAGCAGCTGAGTTTACAGGTGTGTGCCACCATGCCCCGCTAATTTTTTAAAATTTTTGTAGAGATAAGGTCATGCTATGTTGCCTAGCCTGGTCTCGAACTTCTAGGCTCAAACAATCCTCCCTTCTCGGCCTCCCAAAGTGCTGGAATTACAGGTATAAGTCATCAGATTATTTTCTTTCACTGGAGTAAAGAACTTTTTTTTTTTTTTCCAGCAATGCTTGATGTTTTGGAGTTACTATGGAGTAAACTGGATATGGACCAAATTGTGTCCTGATGCTGAGATGTTAGGCTCAATCTTGCCTATGCCCCTTCTAGCTGAAATTGTCCCTCTATGTCCCCTAGTCATAAGAAACTGAACTAGGATGTATGTACAATTTGGGGGTAGGGAGGCAAGATGAGGACTATTTGGATCAGGGGAAGCTAAAAGGTCTGCTCCATAGCAACAATGATATATCACCAGACACAATCAGCTTTATCCCGTCCCAAAATTGTGCTACAAATTAATCTGAAAATTGCCCAAGTCTCAGTGAGAGAAGAAAAACAATACAAATCAGCATAACCTGAGATACCTCTGACCACAAAAGCTTTCCAGCTCTAGTCACAGTCCACGAGTATCATTGTAAAATTTCCTGTTTTCTGCAGGTGACCTGAAAGACCTTGCCACTCATAGAACTTGGCAGAAATTTACTAAAATCACAGCATAAAAATAGCGTCTTGACCATTTCTGTGGAGGCAGTGGTCTCCCAGCCGACTTTTCTCCTGAACTCACCTGACATGCTTAATTCATGCACACATTTAGCCTCAAGCTACGCAGGAATAAGTGAAGTGACCAGCCTCAACAGGGTGGCCTTAAACTGTTGATTTTCCTGCCTCTCACCTATTCTTGCCCTATTCTAATGATTTCATCTTCCTGTTTTGTAGGAAAACATTTCAGGGCAGGAGGTCAAGTGCTGAGAAAAATGAGTCTCAAGATTGATTTGGAAACAAACTATGCAGAGCATGTTTTGGATGCAGGAAAAATCACCCTTGGGATCCAGCAAAGGCAGGAAATGAACCCTCAACTGCAGGAGAAACAGAAAGAAGTCATCTTGCAAGCAATATGTGTTCTGCTGAATTCTGGCGGGGGCATCATCAAGGCTGAGATTGAGAATGAAGGCTACGATTATGAAAGTCATGGGGTAGGATTAGATCTGCCTCCAATTTTCAGAAGCTATTTAGATGAGATGCAGCAGGAAAACCTCTTCTTGATTTTTGTGAAATCATGGAACACAGAGGCTGGTGTAAGACTTGCTACCTTGTGCTCCAATCTGTACCACCGACAGAGAGTGTCCACTGATGTCATGGATCCTGAGGAAGCTTTGGCATTCCTCAAAGGCAGGACTCAGACTCTTATGAATATTAATAACTCCAATTTGTTAAGATCACAGGAAGCTCAGGGTAACATAAAGACCTTGGCCGCTGCTTTGTTTGATAGGGATCAGCTTCAGTACCTGGAAAAACTCAACTTTTCTGAGTCCACACATGTTGAATTTATAATGTTTTCAGCAGACGTGTCACAGTGTGTTAAAGAGAGACTCCCCAAATGTGTTTCTGCATTTGCAAATACTGAAGGAGGATATGTATTTTTTGGTGTGCATAATGAGACCTGTCAAGTCATTGGATGTGATAAAGAGAAAATAGACCTTACCACCTTGAGGGCTTCTATTGATGGCTGTATTAAAAAGTTACCCATTCATCATTTCTGCAGTCAGAAGCATGAGATACAATATGCCATCAAATTCCTTGAAGTATATGATAAGGGGACCCTTCACGGATATGTCTGTGCGATCAAGGTGGAGCAATTCTGCTGTGCAGTGTTTGCCAAAGTGCCTAGTTCCTGGCAGGTGAAGGACAACCATGTGAGACACCTGACTACAAAGGAATGGGCTGCTTGGATGATGGAAGCCGACCCAGGTCAGGGAGCAAGACCAACAATGATTGCAATGTTTGCTGGCAGTGGGGTGGGACAGAGAGGAGAGGAAGGTGTGATATTCTTTGGACTCTGGGGAAGAACAGTACTCCCTGAGTTGCAGATGTCTGACTTATCAATTCCTGTAGATGCAGCTGGTGGGTCATTTCCATTCCTTTCCTCTACCATCTTGAATATTCTACATTCAACAGATGCCCCAGGGTAGTAGCCCCACTAGAGGTTGGTGCAGGAAGCCGTTTGACAAGTTATTTCTATATTCACGTTCTTTCGTATGTTCATAATCAGGTCTCTTCTTTTCCTTTCCAATTATAAACTTGCATTTAATTATTCAGAAAGTTTCTTTTCCATATGTACAGATGTGTCCTCTTTAAATTACTGCCACTTTCCTCTGGCTTCCCATTCTTGTCTGGTTCCCTGAATTAAGTATTTTCCCTTTCCCATTGCCCCATTTCCATGTTTGAACCAAAACATGACCATACCATGACTATCCTTTTCCGCTTTTGCTTTTGGGAGCCAACATGTGATGCTAGCCATGACTGATAAGTCAAAGAGTAGTGTTGGTGATATGCACCCACTTTGGAAAAGGAAAGTCTGAGATGAAACTAGACAACAGAAAATCAATGATAACTTCTTCAAAAGTCCAGAAAAAAGTTTATTTCAGAATCTGCTCAGAAATCTATATCCATTGACTTTTACATCTTTTAATCATTTCTTCAAAAAGTAACATTCTAAAAATATAAAAATATCTTTGCTTCGATATAATAAAGTTAAAAACTGTTGTTCCACATTAGTTATTTCCCCCCTCAAAACCTCAGTAGGCTTTCTTGAACTGACCTGGAATGTTGAAAAAAAAATAAAAATCTGTTGACTGTGGCTTGAGTTATAAGACTAAGTGAAGGCCTTTGCAGCATAGCTTAGTGGTGAGTTGAGGCCTGCCTTTTTGCATATTGAACCCTTGGTTCTTGTTTTCTAAGATCTTTCCAGGTTTTCTGAGATGGTGCTTGAGCTGAGTTTGTCATCTGCCACACCTCACAGCAGGGCTGTGTGCGTTCATAAGAATTTGGGATGTTTGGAAGAACAGCAGAAGCGTTACTTTCCAGGTAATTTGTCATCTTTGTTTGCTTTGGAACATGTTGATTGTTCAGTCATATGGAAAAAAATAAAATTCAGTTTATTTTATATTACACATAAGATCAATGACACAAGGTTTAATGAATTAAATAACAGGAACAAACTTTAAAGACCTGTAGTAGAAAATAGGCCAGGCATGGTGGTGCATGCCTGTAATCCCAACATCTTGAGAGGCTGAAGTGGGAAGACCACTTGAGGCCAGGAGTTCAAGACCAGCCTGGGCAACACAGTGAGACTTTATCTCTACAAAAATAAAAATATAAAATAAAATTAGCTGGGCATGGTGATGTAGGCCTGTAGTTCTAGCTACTTGGGAGGCCGGAGGATTGCTTGAACCCTGGAGTTCGAGGTATGAGCCACTGCACTCCAACAAGTGACAGTGTACCTTCAAAATAAAAATAAAATAAAACTTTTAGTAGCAAATGTATATGAATCATTTTGTCATTGGGGTAGGAAAGGATTTCCCAACTAGATACAAAATTATTGAACTTTAAACAAAAAGACTGATAAGTTTCTCTATATTAAAATTACGAACTTTTGTTCCTCAAAAGATACCTTAAATAAAGTGAAAAGATGTAACTACAAACTTGAAGACGATATTTGTAATCCTTGAGGCTGATAAGTAATTGGTATCAAGAACATATAAAGAAATTACACACTTTTTTTTTTTTTTGAGTTGGAGTCTCACTCCGTCGCCCAGACTGGAGTGCAGTGGCCGCTCCCGGCCACCGCAGCCTCAACCTGCTGGGCTCCGGCGATCCTTCCACCTCAGCCTTCCAAGTAGCTGGAACTACAGGCGTGTGCTACCACGCCCGGCTAATCTTTTGATTTATTGTAGAGATGAGGTCTCACCAAGTTACCCAGGCGGGTCTCGAACCCGCGGGCTTAGGCAATCCACTCACCTCAGCCTCCCAAGGCGCGGGATTACAGGCTGAGCTACCGAGCCTGGCTTACACACATTTTTAAAAGGACAAACAACCCAGTAGAAAGAAATGGGCAACATTATAAATACTCATTTCTCAGAAAAGGAAGCACATATATCCAATAAACTTATAATGAGATGCTCAATCCATCAGTGATGTGCAAAAATGCAAATCAAAACCACAAATAGATACCATTTTATACCATTTAATTGATAAAATCATGTGTTGGAGAGGTTGTAGATAAACAGGATCTTAGTACCTGCTGCAGGGAGTTAAGGTTGGTCTAATCTCTTTGGAAAACAAATTTGGCATTATCTTATATAGTTGGCCATTTGCATACTCTACCATTCAGCAATTCTTTCTAGTTTCTAGAGAAAAATATACCTCAGATGTGTTTAATTGTAGATATGACCATGAGGGTTCATGGATTCACTATTTGTAATAACTTTAAACAGGAAACAAAATATCTGTTGTCACTACTATGGCTAAATATATTGTAGTATAGTCGTATAATGGAATATTATTCAGCAGTGAAAATGAATGTACTACAGCTATGTACAAGCACAAGACTGAATCCAAGTAATGTGTTTATATATCTTGTCATGATCTTACTCATGGGTTTACCTGATTCTTTTATTGATTGTATAGTATTTCACAATATTTCTTTTTCTATTTTTTTCTTTTAAAGATGTGAGATACAATTCAGGTTAGGTATACAAATGTTTGTTACGCAGGTACCCTTGTTGATGAGGTGTGCCCCTCCCTCCCCTGGCAGTTTCCCTCAACTGCCAATCCCACCCCCCCTCCCCTGGCAGTTTACTGCTACTGCCAATCCCTTTCTCATAGTATTATGATAATTTGTTCGCAGACCACTTATGAGTGAGAACATATGGTACTCTGCTCTTTGTTTCTGTGATAGATCACTGAGCATGATAGACTCTAAATCCATCCAAGTGGCTGCAAAGTTCATACGTTTCTTCTTCTTTATGGCTGCATAATATTCCATTGTGTATATGCACCACATTTTTAAAATCTAGTCCAGTTTTGATGGGCAATTTGGTTGGTTCCATGTTTTTGCTATTGTGAATAGAACTGCAACAAACATGCATGTGCAGGTATCTTTATGGTAGAAAGACTTGAGTTCCCCTGGGTATATTCCCAATAGGGGGCTTGCTGGGTCATATGGAAAGTCAATTTCTAGTGCTTTCAGAAATCACCACACTGTCTTCCAAAGAGGTTGCACTAGTTTGCATTCCCACCAGCAGTGTAGAAGCATTCCTTTTTCTCTACATCCTCGCCAGCATCTAGTCCAGCAAGTCTTGAGCTTGGCAACACAGGTAAGAAATCTGGAAAAAGCGAGAGGTTTATTTGTCTTGTTTTTTTCTATTTTTTTTTTTTTTTTTTGGAGTTGGAGTCTCACTCTGTCACTCAGACTGGAGTGCGGTGGCACGCTCCCGCCCTCCACGGCCTCGTCCTGCCGGGCTCCAGCGATCCTTCCGCCTCAGCCTTCCGAATAGCCGAAACTACAGGCGCGCACTATCATGCCTGGCTAATTTTTGATTTATTGTAGAGACTAGGTCTTGCCAAGTTGCCTGGGCGGGTCTCGAACCCGCGGGCTCAGGCAATCAACTTGCCTTGGCCTCCCAAAGTGCTGGGATTACAGGCTGAGCCACCAAGCCCAGCCCCTATTATTTAGTTAATAACTTTAAAACATTTATTTGTAAGAGCTTTTTGAAGCTTTTTTTATTTTTTTGAGTTGGAGTCTCATTCTCCTTCAGGCTGGAGTACAGTGGCACAATCACAGCTCACTGCAGCCTCAACTTCCTGGGCTCAGGTGATTCTTCCTCCTCAGCCTCTACATGCCACCCCACCTGACGGTTTTTGATTTTTTTGTAGAGACGAGGTCTCACTATTTTGCCTAGGCTGGTGTTGAACTTCTGGGCTCAAGCAATCTTCCTACTTTGGCCTTCCAAAGTGCTGGGATTACAGGTATGAGCCACTGTTCCCAGCTTTACAAATCTTAGCTGGGTTTGCCTTATTGTGACCTCCATGTGAATAATGAGGCAGTGAAGGCTGGCTTACAGTAGGCCTGATAAATCATCTTTCAGAATGACAGAGTTTGAGCAGTAGAAGATCCTTCCCTACTCTTGAATTTTGGTCTTGGGAAATCTGTACTCATTTCTCATACAACTGCATTTTTTACGTCATTGTCTGTTTAGATTTATGATGTACATACCCTTTGATCAACAGTAACTGACTCCAGCAGCTTACTTTATTGCAGCATTTTGGATTTGTGGGGAAACCTCAAACGTTTTTCACAGAAATATATAATTTTGTGCATCCCTATAGGACCTTTTTTTGGGTCATTTCGTTAAATTATTTGCACAATATATAAGAGAAATAATTTGAAGTTAAAAGTATTTTATTTTTATAAGTATAGTATTAAACTGTATATTATAAAGTTTAGCACCTTTAACAAGTTCATACCTTTAATACCTTTAGGTCATCTATAAAGACAAACTGAATTTTCTAATAAGTTAAATGCAGTGTTTATTTTAATATAAAATAAGCATAATTTATCTATAAATTCTAAACAACATGTTCTTTGGGGACTGAGTATATAGATTTAAATTCTATTTTATATATCAAAAAATGTGGGAGGAGGTTGCTTTCCTAACTGATATTTTAAGAAACTTGTATCCTACTCTTTTAAAAACTTGACTTGTCTTTGTTTTCAAATGAAGATCTAAGAGAGGTTTCAGGCTGTATTTATAAACAGGAGCAAATCACCCCCTCAAAAAACAAAAGAAAATCAACTCAATTGGATATGATTACCACTGTTTCCTTTTTTTAACCATGGCCTTTCAAATACTGGAGACATTTTGATATGACACATATATAAACATTTCTGTTAGAATAATGCAACCTATCAATATAAATATAAAGATTATCTTGTGATGAAATTCACCATTTTAATATTCCATTAACTTGCTGCATCACAGTGTTCTTTATGCTTTTTGTTTTTCCTGATAATCCATGATGAGTGCAAATTAAACAATATTATGACTGAGAAAAAGCATTTTAAACTAGTCAAAAGCATCAGGATGACTGCCGATATTGAGCTGAATGTAAGTGCTGTAAGTAGCTAAATCATGAACCAATTCATCTGCTCATTTACAAACTCACGTGGAAGCCCTCAAATTGGCCCTGTTTTATTTCTTATTTTTTTATTTTTATTTTTTATTATAAAGATGTGGGGTACAATTCAGGGTTAGGTATACGGATGTTGATTATGCAGGTACCCTTGTTGATGAGGTATGCCCCTCCTACCCCTAGCAGTTTCCCTCAACTGCCAATCCCACACCCTCCCCTGACAGTTTCCCACTAGGGATTCCCAGTTTGCCAATCCCTGTCTTACAGTATTATAATAATTGTTCAAGTTTCGCTCATGAGTGAAAACATGTGGTACTCTGTTCTTTGTTTCTGTGATAGATCACTGAGTATGGTCGACTCTAAATCCATCCAGGTTGCTGTGAAGTCCATATGTTTGTCCTTCTTTATGGCTGCATAGTATTCCATTGTGTATATGTACCACATTTTTTTAATCCAGTCCAGTTTCGAAGGGCAA
>CAUYQG010013868.1:0-22281 GCA_963574415.1 Tarsius wallacei | reverse complement strand
TCTCTCTGCCTCAGGAAGGCCAATTACTCTTAGGTTCGGTCTCTTGATGGTCTCATTCATCTCTTGAAGGTTTTGTTCTGTCTTTTTGAGCTTCTTTTCTATGTTTTTGACAGTTTGGGTTAGTTCTGTGTTTTGGTCTTCAAGCTCTGAGATTCTTTCTTCTGCTTGGCTAATTCTGCTTTCCATGCTTTTTAGTTTGTTATTTATTTCCATCACAGTATTCTTTACTGCTGTTATTTCTGACATCAGCTCCTTCCTATTTTCCTCTTGTCTATCCTCAATTTTTTTAATCCTCTCTATTAATGTCTTGATTTCTGGGTTTGTTGCATGTGACCAGTCATTCTGGGGGCTCTTCATTGTTTGTGTTCTAAAGTCTGTTTTCTCAGTATCTGACCTCCCAGGGGTCTGTGTGAGACCTATATTCTTCTTTTGGTTTTCCTTCATTTGTGCCCTTTTTTTCCTCCCTACTTTTTCCTTCCCTCCACGTCACTGTCTTCTTTAATTCTATTATTCAGGGGTAGAGGAGTTGTTTTTACTTGTGTTTATTCAATCTCCTAGTCTTCTTTATGTATGCCCTCTTACTTTGTTCAATTCTGGAGTTACACTGTAGGTTGGGGGTGGTCCTTTTTGCAGTTTTGAGATTTACTTAAGGGGGGAGCTGTGATTCAAAATCTATCTGTAGGTCCTGTTATTCACTGACAGGTATATGGATAATCTGAAGCCCACTTCCCACTGCCTTGGAATCTGTCCATGCAGTGGTGTTGTAGGTTTACTCCCCGAAATAAAATGAGGTTAACAGAGGGAGGAGAATGGAGCAGACATTGGGGGGAAGAGGGGGGTGGAGAGAGGGAGGAGTAAGGGGGGAAACAGATGAGTGTACTGACAAATGGAGAGAGGGACCTAAACTGAAACAGATAAAAACAATAGACTACAGCTACAGACTACCCAACTCCCATACAAAAAAAAACCCCTAAAATATACAATAATGCTAACCAACAACCTTATTGGTATGCTGTTCCTCTATACAAAGGTATGGTTTACAGAGAGGAGAAAAGAGAAGAAAAGAAAAAAAAAAGAAACAAAACAGTAGGAATAGAATGAAGTCATTAAACTATCAGAACCAATCAAGCACACTCTGAGACTTTTCATTTGAGTCCAGTGTCCTTTCAGCTCTGATTTCTAGCTATCTTCTCAGGCTGGTAAATTTTTTCACAGTTAGGGTTAGTTGCCACTGGCTGGCTGTGAAGGGCAGTTCAGGTCAGCACTCAGTTCACCACTGGCCAATTCACCACTCAAATCTGGCCCCTGTCTGTTTTTCAAGCTTGTTTATCCTGTTTTGATGTTGTTACCTTGAATCACCACAAATGGTCTTTTTCTCAGCCGCTCACCCCAAAGGGGATGGAGCCAGATGTCCCGGAGATGGGAGCTTGCCTCGGGGCACATGGGAGGAGACCCACAGCCTGGCAGGAGGTCACGGTGGCACTAGAGATGGCAGCAATCTCAGCAGATCTTGCTTGCAGGAGCTTCAAGGTTTGAAGTCGTGGATCGCCTCAGGCATGGGTGGCAAGATGTGTAATGGCTGCCATGGAGGCCGACAGTAGCTGGCTGCTGCTCTGTCTGTGGCTTCAGGGGCTGTCCAGACCACTGTGATGCTTCAGTGGTGGTGACAGCTGAGCACCGTGTGAACAGTAGACTGCCTACAATGGGATCTGCAGCCGCTGGGGAGAGAGCCAGAGACCTTCTGCATTCTCCTTTGTGGAGGGTCTCATAGACCAGGCTGCCCCATCGCCATCTTCTCCCTCTCTCCCTTATATTGGCTTTTAAAATACACTTTCTTGTTTGTTTATTTCCTTTTTATTTTACTTATTACAGCTGATGTTGAATTAATACTATACCAGTTTAGGTGTAAAAACTTTACAACAATATGCTTCCACTTATGTCTTTCAAGCTTTGTGTTATTATTGTCATACATTTTACATTTATGTATATTTTAATATCAAATGCTTTGTTATCATTTTTTCCTTTAAGACAGGGGTTGGCAAATATATTTTTTAATGGGGTTACCCAGCTATGCCTTTGTAGCATGAACACAGTTATAGACAATGTGTAAAAGAATGAACATGTCTGTGGTTCTGTTAAACAGTCAATGGGCCACATTTGGTCCATGGTTTGCAATTCTCCAGCTTCTGCTTTATTTTTTTTATTTTTTATTTTTTATTTTTTGAGTTGGAGTCTCTGTTGCCCAGAATGGAGTGCAGTGGCCGCTCCTGGCCACCGCAGCTTCGACCTGCTGGGCTCCGGTGATCCTTCCACCTCAGCCTTCCAAGTAGCTGTAACTACAGGCACGTCCTACCACACCCAGCCAATTTTTTAAATTTATTGTAGAGATGAGGTCTCACCAAGTTGCCCAGGTGGGTCTTGAACCCATGGGCTCAGGCAATTCACTCACCTCAGCCTCCCAAGGTGCAGGATTACAGGCTGAGCCACCGAGCCCAGCTCAGCTTCTACTTTAAACAGTTAATTGTCTTTTAAACAAACTAAGAAAGAAGAAAGACAAATTTCAATTACAGTACATATTTTTAAAATTTCTGGCCCTCTTTATTCCTTAGTGTAATCCAAGTTTCCATTTCCTATCATTTTCTTCAGTCTGAAGAATTTTCTTTGACATTTCTAGTGGTATGCATATACTGGCAACATATTTCTCAGGTTTTTGTTTGTTTTACTTAATTTTATTATAGAGGTGTGGGATACAAGTCAGGATTAGGTACATAAGTAATCTACATGCTGGTGAAGTTTGAGCCTCCAAATATTTTTTTAAATCTAAAAATATCCTTACTTTACTGAAGATATTTGAAGGGTATCTTCGCCAGATATTATTGTTCAATCATCTTATATTTTTATGATTTCTGATGTAAAATAAGGTTACTATTATAATTGTCTCTCATGTGAAATGTACTTTATAATCTTTTATTTTTAAAAATAATTTTCATTTTTTATGTTTTCTTTTCTTTTCTAATATTTTATTTAAAAGATGTGGGGTAAAAGTCAGGATTAGGTACATAAGTGGTCTATGTGTAGGTGAAGTTGGGCCTCCCATTGGTCCTCACTTTGCCTTTTTTAGGATCAGGTATCCCCTTGGTGATGCTATGTCCCACTTCCCCTCTCTGGCAGTGTCCCACTACCACAAATCCTTTTCTTAGAGTGTTATGATAAATGTTCAAGTTCCATTTATGAGTGAGAACATGTAGTATTCAGTTCTTTGTTTCTGTGATAGATTGCTGAGTACAATGGACTCTAAATCCATTCAAGTTGCTGAAAATCCATAATTTTGTCTTTCTTATGGCTGTGTAATAGTTCACCATGTATAGGTACCACATTTTTAGAATCCATTCCACTTTTGTTTGGCAGCATCATTGGTTCCATGTTTTTACTACAGTGGATAATGTTACAATAAACATGTGTGCACAGTTACCTTTTTTGTAGAATGATTTGAGTTCCTCTGGGTATATTCCCAGAAGGGGGCTTGCTGGGTTGTATGCAAGTTCAATATTTAGATCTTTTAGAAATTGCCACACTGCTTTCCAAAGAAATTGTACTAATTTACACCTCTACCAGCAGTGTAGATATGTTCCCTTTTCTCCTAATCCTCTCAAGCACCTGTTGTTTTTTGAGTTATTAATAATATGGCCATCTTGACTGGAGTTAGGTGGTATATTAGTGTCATTTTGATTTGTATTTCTCTGATGATTAGTGAGACTGAGCATTTTTTCATGTATCTGTTCACTGTTCACATGTCTTCTTTTGAGAAGTGTCTATTCATGCCTTTTGCCCACTTTTTTATCAGGCTGTTTGTTATTTTTCTTTCAGCATGTTTGAGTTCTTTGTAGATCCTGAATATTACGCCTTTGTCAGATAAATGGTTGGCAAATATGTTTTCCCGTTCTGTGGGCTGTCTCCCCACTCTCTTGATGCTTTGTTTGTTCTTGCTTTGCAGAAGTTTTTTAGTTTGATGAGGTCCCACTTCTCTATCTTATCTTTTATGGCATGGGTTCTGGGGTTTTGAGTAGGAATTGGTTGCGTATTCCCTTTTCCATAAGGATGTCTCTAGCATTTTCTAAGATTCTTATAGTTTGAGGTTTTACATTTAGGACTTTGATCCATTTAGAGTTGATTTTTGTATATGGTGATAGGTAGGAGTCCTGTTTCTTTCTTCTGCCAGTTTTCCCAGCACCATTTACTGAATAGGTTTTCCTCTCCTCAGTGGTTGTTGTTGGTGGCTTTCTCAAAGATTAGTTGGTTAAGAAATTGAGGTTTTGCTCCTGGAATCTCTTTCTTGTTCCATTGGTCTATTTGCCTGTTCTTGTACCAATACCAGACTGCTTTGATTATTGCAGCTTTATAATAAAGTTTAAAGCCTGGAAGTGTGATACCTCCCACTTTGTTTCTTTTGCTGAGGATTGTTTGGCTATTTGTGGTCATTTTTTTTTCATATGACTTTCTGTATTGTCGTTTTCAGGTCTGAGAAGAATGATGTTGGTAATTTAATGAGTATTGTGCTGGATCTGTAGATTGACTCAGATAGGATGGATATCTCAACAATGTTGATTCTCCCTATTCATGAGCATGGAATATTTTTTCCATTTGTTTGTGTCTTCTTTGAGCAGTGTATTGTAGTTTTTGTTATAAAGGTCTTTCATGTTTCTGGTTAGGAAGATGCCAAAGTATTTCTTTCTTTCTTTTTTTTTTTTGTGTGTGGCTATTGTGAATGGAATTGTGCTTTTTATTTGGGTTTCTGTTTGTTTATTGTTGGTGTATAGGAATGCGACCATCTTTTGTACTTTTATTTTAATATCCTGAGACTTTGCTAAAGTCCTTTATCAGTCCAAGGAAGATTTTCAGTCCAAGGAAGGTTGACAGATTCTCTTGGGTTTTCAAGGTATAGGATCCTATGGTCAGCAAAGAGGGATATCTTAACTTCCTCTTTTCCTATTGGATACACCTGATTTCCTTCTCTTGTCTGATTACTCTAGCTAAGATTTCTAACACTATGCTAAACAGGAGGGGTGAGAATGGGCAGCTCTGTCTTGTTCCAGTTTTCAGGGGAAATGCTTCCAATTTCTGTCCATTTAGCAATATGTTGGATGTGGGTTTATTGTAGATGGCTCTTACTATTTATCTTGTTGGAGTTTGTACTTAGTGTTTTTGCATGGGTCTAGAGAAACTTACTGTTAAAATGTGTCACTTTGGGGATTTCACCTCAATATCTGATCTGGCTTGAACTACTTCTACCAGAATTGTGTAACTTTCAGAAACTCCAGTCAGTTAAAAATCCCAGTAGATTTTTTTTTTTTTGCCAGACTTAGTGAGTTTTGTTATTTTCAAATGTAGACTAGTATTTGGCTAAAAACTCAACAGCACTCCCATGTAGATGATGGGAGTTTTTTCCTTATGTAGTAACTCTGTCCTCACTGCTAATCTTCTAAAATTACAACTGCCTCAGTAATTCCTAATCTCCAGTATCTATTTTTCTCACCCGATGAAACTGTAGGTCTCTTTTGGTTTATTTTTGTCATTTTTTGGACTGTATATTTAAGTAGAAAACCAAGGAGATAGTAGGACTTACCTCACTGTCCTTATCTGTTTCCCTTCACACAAGAATAATATTTCTGCATTGTTTTTTGTCGTATGCCTGAAAATAGTTGATTTATATATTTTGTATAGTCTTATCCACCTGCCTATCATCTGTCTGTACATCTACTTATTTATGGCTGAAGAATAAATTCAATACCTATTTTTATATGTCGCATATTTTTAGGAGAATGTCTAATTTTGTATCATAAAATATATGCTTTTCTCAACGTAAAAGCGATTGCAACTTAGATTAAATACATTGATATTATAGAAAAATTGATCATGTCTATATGATTCCTTTGTAGATTACATGGTAACCACCATGTAACCATAGACTACCTTCAAATTAGGATACTTAATTCCTATACTCTGGTGCAGATCTTTCATTTTTGTTTTTGAGAAAGAGAACACATGGGAGGAATGAAATATCTTTTTTCATGCTGGAAGTCATATTCTTTCTACATTTTGCAACTTCATTAACTTTCACTTCAAGGTGATTTCTACTGACCTGTTTGGATTCAGAATTTTTCTTGTACAAACAATTGTCTAGAATTTACATGACATAATATTAAAGTGTAAAAATATAGTTCATTGTTTCTAATCATTAATCAAAAGTAATTGTCCTCCTGCATGTATTTGGGAACAGTGGTCTTAAGAAAAGTTTTCTCTAATAAGTAGGTTTGAGAGACATTGTTGATTACACACCTTTGTCAGAAGGAGACAAAACATATGTAGTACTTTAGAGACTTCAAAAGATCCTGAAGAAATGAATTTAGCTTTGTATAGCCCACATTTTTCAAATATATTTCTCCCAGAATTCTTTTGACTTACTTACATAATACATTTTAAAATTTCTCAGAAATTAACGTTCCATGTACAACAATTTTGAGACATATAAAATAGAAAGTACTGAGACTGAAGTTCACTAAGCTAGAAAAGAGTTGAATAAAATGATTTCTCCCAAAAGGAATACTTCTACACTGCTGGTGGGAATGCAAACTGGCACAGCCTCTTTGGAAGACAGTATGGCGATTCCTGAAAGAACTAGAAATTGATCTTCCATATGACCCAGCAATTCCCTGATTGCGAATATACCCGCAGGAACTCAAATCATTCTACAAATAGATATCTGTACACGTATGTTTGTTGCAGCTCTATTCACAATAGCAAAAACATGGAACCAACCGTGTTGCCCATCGAAGCTGGACTGGATTAAAAAAATTGTGGTATATATACACGATGGAATATTATGCAGCCATAAAGAAGGACAAATATATGGACTTTGCAGCAACTTGGTTGGATTTGGAGTCAATCATACTCAGTGATCTATCACAGAAACAAAGAACAGAGTACCATGTATTCTCACTCATAAATGGACCTTGAACAATTATAATGCTATAAGAAAGCGAATGGCAGTAGTGGGAAACTGTCAGGGGAAGTGGGGGTGGGATTGGCAGTTGAGGGAAACTGCTAGGGGAGAGAGGGGCATACCTCATCAACAAGGGTACCTGCATGATCAATGTTTATATACCTAACCCTGAATTGTACCCCACATCTTTATAATAAAAATTAAAGTAAAATAAAATAAAATAAAATATCTTCTCCCAAATCATTTCAGGGCTGTCCTGTTTCAGCAATCTTCTAATCTTTAGTTACATGCCTTGGTGATGTTTTACAATATGATAATTGTTCCAAATGTATGCATTTTAATATTCATAACATGAATCTTAGTTATTTTTCTTGTATAAAATTAATAGAAAAATTCACATATAATGAATTTGATGTCCCTCTCCTTCCCCCTTTCCCTCAAAGAAAGAAGATGAAGCTGAAAATGACACGTTTCTTATCTGGCTATCACCTTTAAATCATATTCTGCACTTGAAAGTCTAATACCCACGGGATAAGAATTTTATCCTCAATATACTTCCTAATTTAACTAATTTTTTTTTTTTTGAGTTGGAGTCTCACTCTGTTGCCCAGACTGGAGTGTAGTGGCCGCTCCCGGCCACTGCAGCCTCGACCTGCTGGCCTCCGGTGATCCTCCCGCCTCAGCCTTCCAAGTAGCTGGAACTACAGGCGCGCGCTGCCACGCCCGGCTAATTTTTGATTTATTGTAGAGATGAGGTCTCGCCAAGTTGCCCAGGCGGGTCTCAAACCCGCGGGCTCAGGCAATTCACTCACCTCAGCCTCCCAAGGCGCGGGATTACAGGCTGGGCCACTGAGCCCAGCTTAATTTAACTAATTTTTAAAAATAAAATGTGGCATGGATTTTAAACATTATAATCCGTTTGAATATCTTCAAGTGCGTTTATCTACTTTGAATAAAAGGGAACAGATTGTTCTAGTGGGTTTTATTTCTCTAAGTCTCTAAACTTGTATCCCTCAAAAGAAAAACAACTATGTTCAAGTGACAATCTTGTGGCTGACAATTGACTCATTTTCTTTTTAGTGTGTTTTTAGTATGCTTTATCTTTCTATCAAATAAATGTTTATCTTTCTACATCTTCAGTAAATAAAAACCCACACCTGGTAAACTGGTTGATCTGATATTTCGATAAGTTATGCATATCTAACACAAGAAATAATATTTGTTTCCTTCATATAGTAAGGACTGCAAGAACGTTTGACAAGGAAATTACAATATATTTTCACAATTCTGGTATTTTTTAATTAATTAAAACAATTTCTAATTAATTATGTCTAAATTGCAAATGCCTCTGAATTACCGTAAACTCCTTAAAGGTGTCAACTCTATAGCTCTACAGGCACAGCAAAATGCTGGCACATTGAATTGGCTCAACTAAAGTGTCAACAAATGATAAAGGAAGGTTGGCTTTCTGAAAAAATATTACCAGCATTGAAATGTTATGACACATCACCCATCACTGAACATTAAGAGCCAGGTGAGAAAGATGGAGCTGAGATGTTAAAGGTAGATATTACAAATTGATATTATGGTACAAGAGAGGGAGTATGTTCAAATGAAAGCAAGATATTAGGCAAGAATGAATTATAGCAATCACAAATATAATTCAAGAAGACAACTAGGGCTACAGTCAAAAGGCAAGGCAGTAGATTTATAGTTCTTTAAACTTTTCCCTTCATTTCAGTCAAATACAAATTTATTTTTTTGGTCAACTTTGGCACTGAATATTGGTGTCCATTTTTTTGTTTGCTTTCTCATGACATTAACTTATGATATCTTATAATTTTATAACAGTCTCTTGTTGTTTCAGGTACACAAACTTCAAGCTTCCTGTGGTTTTCAAATGGAGATTACATCTCTTTTGCTAGTATCTGAAGAGTTGGTATAATGCTTCAACATAGAAGTCCCTTGTCTTAGCCAGGTGTTGTGGCATGCCTTTGTTATTCCAGCTACTTGGAAGGCTGAGGCTGTGGTAGCCGTGAGCAGCTAGCCACTGCACTCCAGCCTGGGCAACAGAGTGAGACTCCAACTCAAAAAAAAAAAAAAAAGAAAAAAGAAGTCCCTTGTCACATAATTTTTTTAATATAATGGAACTATCTAAATAGAATTAGAGGTGAAATGTTATGACACAAGTCAGATATGAAAGTATTTTGCGAATCATAAAGAGCTTTGCAAGTGTGAGATACCATCATTATCAATTCAGCTACCTGTCAAAGAAAACTATTGGCACATAATTTACCTACAATGTAATAGAAAATGAATATTTATTCTTTATCATATTCCCAACAAATTTTAAAAAGCAGCATAATTCAGAGCATTGGGCACAAACTAATTTTGTGAAAACAAGGCCCTTGGGTTATGGCTTCTCTAATAGGGACAGCTGTCCAACATTTCAGATATATGGTTAGTTTTTCATGGGAAATGGGTGTGAGTGAGTGGGGGATTCTTGTCTCAAAAGAGTCAAGTGACTTTACCTGACATTTGTGCATTGACCTGCTCTGTGTGGCATAAGGTATTATAGTTATTAAAAATAGCACAAGATTTGCTGAGATTTAGCAGAAAAATTGGTAAGAATTCAGCTATTACCTAGTAATATAATCCTTTTAAAACAAGAAAACTGAGGCTAGGAAAATAGCAATAAAAAGTCAGTTTGAAAATACATAAATAAAATCTTCAAATAAACAGCAGTAAAAAGAATGAAATAGGGAAAATACAATTTAAAGAGATATGCTGTGTAAAACACCTTTTGGACTGAGTAGAGCTATTAGTGGAAAGAAACAACAAGATAAGAATTTGAATGAGGCTCATAAGAACTGAAATGCCAGTTTTAGAAGCTGAGGAGAAAAGAGGCTTTTAAAAAAAATTTCAGATAGCTGGTTATGAATTAAAAAGAAAACTCTGCATTGAGTCTAAGACTGCCTGAAAGATTTTCTCTAAAAGAATAAAAGCTTAACAAATTAGTATTCATGGATAAATTGAATGAATAAATGAATGCCTACTCTTTATACACAAATGTAATTCTAAGCAGTTGGAAGAACTGGTTTGTCAAGGCCTGCAAAACTATAAACTAGGCTTTGTAAATTAGATTGCTTTCCCATCCTTTTTACTTAAAGTCTGCTTTTCCTGTTACCCATTTTTTGTAACTTATTTTTTAAAAATCAGACTTATCCTAAACCTTCAGAAAATAGCAGCTAAATAATAAATTCATCCATGATTTATTCATTTAACAAATATATTTTGAGTATCTGTCATAGGTCTGACACTGTTTCAGGTGCTGGAGATTTAATAGTAGTAAAATAGATTTGGTTCCTGACCTCACGGAGCTCACAGCTTTGTCTAGGAAATGAATAAAAAATGAATAATTTCCCAATGAACATATAATTATAAACCATGATAAGTACTATGGAAGAATATGATTTCTCTGAGAACATAAGGTTGGGTTGGTTAGGGAAGACTATTATAATGAGAGAGTGTCAGAGGGAGATCTGAAAAGTTAGTAGGTAATACTTACTGGGAAATAATTCAAGGACAATGTTGTAGGCAGAGGGCACAAACAGTATGGACTGAGAAACATGTTAATACTGGTTAATAATGAATAATATTGTAATTCTTAAAGTATTGTTTTTATTTGAATAGTGATTGTATGATTATAATGTTTCTAATTATATGACCCAAGCAGCCTAGAGTTTTATGCATTAAAATAAATATAATAACATATATAATTGTATACATGATTTTATAATTATGAGAGGATGGAACATCATTCTTTCACTTCTCCAAAGGTGATTATTAGATTTTCATGAATTTAGATGTATATTTTACACATGTCCACACATGCTTTTTATTTTTATTTCCATTTATTTATTTATTTATTTATTTATTTTGAGTTGGAATCTCACTCTGTCACCCAGGCTGGAGTGCAGTGGCCGCTCCCGGCCACCACAGCCTCAACCTGCTGGGCTCCGGCGATCCTTCCGCCTCAGCCTTCCAAGTAGCTGGAACTATGGGCACGGGCTTCCATGCCTGGCTAATTTTTTGATTTATTGTAGAGATGAGGTATCGCCAAGTTGCCCAGGCGGGTCTCGAACCTGCAGGCTCAGGTGATCCACTCACCTCAGCCTCCCAAAGCGCGGGATTACAGGCTGAGCCACCAAGCCCGACTTTTATTTCCTTTTAAATGAATGATTTCATACTACACACACTCATCTGCAACTTGCCTTTTTTACTTAACAGAATGACTTGAGCTTTTGTTGCTAATGCATATAATCATTATTCATTCATTTTATGTATGCATGGCGTTCATATATGATATATAAATTTATACATACTATATAATATATAAATTCATGTATATGATATCTATATTTTAAGTAAAGTGCAATATATAATTATGTATATACTGACTATATTATAATTTCTGTAACTACTGTGTTATAAATGCACATCTAGATTGTTTCCAAGATCTTGTTACTTTAAGCAATACGGTCAAAGATATTCTTGCACATAAAAGTTTTTGTACCTATATAAGTATTTCTTTAGAAAAAAAGTTACTGGAATTAGAATTTTAGAGTTAAAAGTACAAACTTTGAAAATTTGACAGCTATAAATAACCAAACTTTAGCTAAAATATACAAGGGTAGCTGCTTTTTTGCACACTTGCCAAACTAGATATCATTGTCTTTAAAGTTTTGTCAGACTGTTCTTGAAATCCAAGCACCTTCTGTACAAAATCGATTGATTTTAGAGTCTGGTAGATAGTATCACTGTTTGGATCAGGATATAAAAAATAAGTGGCAGGTATTGTGTCCAAGTAGAGAAGGCCTTCCAAGTATAGAGACAGTCAAATTTAAATCAAAACACTACAACAGCCAAGTAAAACATAAATTTGGGATCGAGTCTACCTGTTTCACTTCACCAATGTAAATGCTCTCAATGGGAAGATAACTGGTCCCATTGTTCATTGTTCTCAAAACCATTCCAGTTTGCTGTCCATACAACACTTCATATACAAAAGGTGGACTTTGTCTCTGAATCGTCTGCTTGGCCCACAAATATGAAAATTCCTTATTAAGGATTGAGGAGGTGAATTTCACTTGCTAACTCCCTTAAAATGTGGTAAATTTTTACTTACTTCTGAGGACCAGTCATGCATCACAGTCAGTTAATGTAATAATATAAGAAAAACAGCACATATGAAATGGAATTTATTTTATTTTAATTAAGCTACATGTAAAATAATGAGACAAACATTTTAATAGTACTATGTGTTTTTTATGTATTAAATTTCTTTTTATTATAGAGATGGTGGTACAAGTAAGGATTAACTATGCAAGTAGGCTGCATGCAGGTGGAGTTTGAATCTCCAACTGGTCCTCACTCTCCTGGTATAGGAACAAGTACCCTTTGTGTTGTTATATGCCTCACTTCCCTTCCTCCTTCTCCTAGCAGTGCCTGGTGACTGCCTATCCCTTCCTTGTGTTCATGTGATTATTGTTCAGGTCCCACTTATGAGTGAGAGCATGCGGTATTCAGTTCTTTGTTTCTGTGGTAGATCTCTAAGCATGATGGTCCCCAACTCTATCCAATATGTTGTGAAGTCCACGATTTTGTTCTTTATGGCTGCATATGAAGATCCCACATATTAACTATGAAAATGTATTAATTACCCTCAAGAAACTATGAAATTGATGAGTTTAAAAATTATAATTCTTTTTGTTTTGTAGAAACATAATAAGCTTCAACTGACAGTGCTTTGGTTTATGAACTGATTGAAGTCATAACATTGACAAGTGGGGCAGTTTTTGTGGACTAATTAGAAAAAAAATTTTTCAAAATACAAAAGTTATCTTTGATTGGAACATCTCCTCTCTGTTGTTTCCAAATCTAATCCAAACTATATCATTGACACATGTTGGCGTATTTGAAGGCTATGAGAATGAAAATAGTAGGGCAAGTTACTAATCTCAATGAATTTTTTTTCTAATTTGCACCCCAATGAGTTTCACATCAAGGAGCCTTAAAAATTCCCTTAGCTAGAGGAAGTAGGTAAAATTTAGATTTTTTCAACACAGCATATATCTACTCTAAGATATATGCTTCAGACTTCTTTCTAGATTTGCCTAGATGACCCATAAAAACAAGAATTCTTACAGAATGTCTTACAATAGAAACACATTTTGGCTGTGGATAAAGTCAGTAAAATTGGATGGCAAAATCCCCTGGTAGAGTCAGTGTTGACTCCAAAGTTAGGGAGTGGGTCAGTGTTTCTAATTCATCTCAGTCATTTATGGTGACTGCTGGGCAGTTAACAAAAACTGGTTTGTTGTGTGCATTAGAAGACCATGTAAGGAACCCAGCCCTGGGCCAGCATGTAGCTTTCAGTAAATGTTAGTCAATGGGAAAGGCTTTAAAAATATTTTTTGAAAAACTTTTCTTCCTAATATCTCTGCCCTGAAGTTGTTCTGACTCTCTGGCAGCTGTTCCTTCCTTCCTTTCTGCTTGTTGTGTTGCCTTTTGGAAGAATGGACTTCCCAGAGAGAACTGATCTTCTGACAACGATTCACTAGAATTGTATTCAAAACAACTTCGTCTTCATGTTTGCAACGCAACACATTGCTTCATTTAACCAACCTCTCCTTTTTTTTTTCAACCTCACCTTTTATCACTCATATTGTTTGATATCAGTCATCATTATCATCATCTTCTGCAAGTTTGGAGTAACTCCAAACTTTTATTTTCTATCCCCCTCCAACCAATTAAAGAGCAGCTCCTGGCTTGCTACACAGTGAAGTAATTGTGTTCATAATGAACTGGTGATTAACTGTTTGATAGACCTATAGAGCTCAATGTGCATAGAAGTATTCCAGTGTAAAATGGAAATGGTGCATATGTAATTGGATCTAAGAAAATCCAGAAGGTAGAAAAATAAAATCAGGAGACTTAGACTTTCAAGGTACTACTTTCTATTGCTTCTCCTTCCACCCATATCTGTTGAAAAGTAAAGATTAGTTTTCATCTGTATCTGCATAGTGTGTGGAGTTGGCCCAGAAAGTAGTGATGGAAATCCTTTAAATGGATATCACTTTGGGTTGTGCCTTTGGTCATTTACTTCAAGTGGGAAGAAGGCCTGAGATACAAATCTACAGTGATTCAAGGACAGAGATTAATAGGCTGATCAAATGGCCAAGGATATGCAAAGAACAAGATGGTAAACTTGCAAAAAAAAAGGGATGAAGAGTATACAGTATGAGCGCCGAGTGTGGTAAGATTCATTTTCTATATAAATTCTTCCCAGAATTTTTCAACTGTTGACAAGGTCTCTGAGGCACACGTTCCAGATTCTCCCTCAGGTCTAGGTCCTCATTTCCCCAACTACTGGGCATGTTTGCTGCTGATGAATCACAGCTGATCCTTTCTCTCAGGATTACCTTGAATGATGGGAATTGACTCACTTAAGAATGGTTCCCTCTCCAGAGGCAGGCCACATCCAATTACTAGTACATGTAGTGGTAACCCTTCACCTTCTATTTCAATTTAATAAAACTTTGAGTGCCCCTAAATACAGAGCTCCCTGTGGACCTGGCAGAGGCCTCTGTTTAAATTGTACAGTATTTTCTTTAGAAATATCAAAGCAAAGACTCAACAGATCAAAATAACTCTTAAATATTTCCTAAGAGGCTCATTATTTTGTTTGTATGGACTATTTCATGTCAAGTTAACAAATAACAAGTATATTTGATAGATTATGAATATATGTGTAAGACTGTATGTAAATTTGAGTAAGACTGATCTAATGATTCTGCGGAGATGTGCCTACCTGTAAATGAATAGCCTTTTGTTTGTATTAATAAATTGCAATGTAATTTGTAAGCATTAATTTTGCAGAGGTGGCAAAATAAATGAGGAAGTTTTATATACAACTTAAGAAATGTTGTTGCAAATGCAATAAAAAATGTTGATTCTAAGATGACTGAGAAATGGAGATCATAACATATCCATTTGACTATTTAGAAAGTTGAGCTACTTACTCTTTAGCTGTTATCATCTATAACCAATAGTTCTAGGACTTCTGAGAAACATTTGCATTATTAATGTTATGACAGATTCTCAGAGCTTCTGAGGTACAGATGATCATCACATGTGTATGGAGAAAGAGTATAAAATAAACTGAAGAAATATTTTGTAAAAAAAAAGTATGGAAAAATGTCAACTGTGACCATGGAAGATGTTTATCAGGATGATTCTTTCTTTCCTTGGTTTCTTAATAAATGCACCTTAGGTTTCTGATGAAAGGCAGTCTCATTCTATGTTAACTTACCTTATATTATTTACTAGATGGTGGAGTCTGTAACTTTCTTCACAAAAAATCAAAGGAGAATACTATTTTAGAACCCCATAATATTCTTATATAAAGGGTTTTCTTTCACCAATATGAGTATAACTTAAGATATATGATAAATGGACACATGAGTAGTTGTCTACATCCCAGGTATTTGTTATAATAGTTTAGTAGATATTGAAGATGATTATTGGTTGGGAATTTCATTTGGCATGATGTAACAGAATACTAACTACAGTGGCTTAGCTAAAAAGACATTTGTTTTTTGCATAATATAAACATATGTTGAGGCAAGTAGTCCAAACCTAAGGTAAAAGCCCTGTGAGACCACCAATGTGTCAGCCTTTCTATATCTTTATGTGCCATTATCCTTGGTCTGTAACTCTCACACTAATTATTTTATGATGGCTGCTACAGTTCCAGACAACCTCCCAGAAATAAAGGAAAGGGACAAAAAAGGGTAGGTAGGAATTTTTTTTTTTTGAGTTGGATTATCATTCCGTCGCCCAGACTGGAGTGCAGTGGCATGCTCCTGGCCACCACAGCCTCGACCTGCTGGGCTCTGGCGATCCTTCCACCTCAGCCTTCCAAGTAGTGGGTACTACAGGTGCGTGCTACCATGCCCGGCTAATTTTTTTGATTTATTGTAGAGATGAGGTCTCGCCAAGTTGCCCAGCCAGGTCTCGAACCCGCGGGCTCAGGCAATTCACTCACCTCGGCCTCCCAAAGCGCAGGATTACAGGCTGAGCCACTGAGCCCGGCCAGAAAATATAATTTTAGATATATAAAGTATTATCAGAAAACCCTAGCAGAACATGACTTACAGCTCATTGAGTAGAAATGTGTCACATGGCCATCATAGCTGCAAGGGAGGCTGAAAAAATTAATTTTTAGTTAGTATAGTGCCAGGATGTACAGAGTCTGTAAGAATGAAGGAGAGAATAGATATTAGGTAAGTAATAGTGGTTCTGAAAAAATGAATTTTCACTTCTAAGACTATTACTGCTATTTTACCATTGCCAGATTTTGTGAGCTTGCACCATTGTCTACTTAAACACAAAAAACTTAGTGATGTAGTTCTCTAGAGTAATTCTTTGCACGTAAAATGAAACTAGAGTATGCATAAATATCCCTCTGAGTGCCCATTTTTATAAGAGAAGCCATTTTCAGTGAAGAGGTTGTCAAATTATCTCCTTAATAGTACTTCTGAATGTGTAATGTTATTTTATTTTTTCATGTAATTTTTTATTTAAAATGAAGCCACTCAGACTGTGACCTCTTCTCTACTCTTCCAGAAGAACAGCAGAACAGTCATGAACAACAAATGGCAGCTGACTTCCCATTCAGGAGAGAATACCATACCTTCTCATTGTGGTTTCCGGTGCTCTACACATTCAGAGAAACTTCTGTAGTAAGAAACTATAGAAGTGATCCCTGAAAGTATGATCTTTGTAATGTTATTTTAATATGAAAAAAATTATGATATTAAGTCTGATTCCTGATGAACTAACCTTGAAAACTCACCTTTTGATCAATGCCATACAAATAAAATTATTCCTTAACTTCACCATATATGGTAGCATAGCTATTTTCTTAAAAATTTTAATTTATTTGTAGCCAATAAAACTCAGGTCGGTAGGGTAGTTTTAATTCCCCAGTAGTTCGATCACAAAAGTGATATCTCTGGCTTCATCAGCAATAGAATTGCTTGCTCTTTTTATGACTTAATTGATTGCTGAATTTCTCTGATATGCTCTTCCTAAAGAGGAAAACTGCAAAGGAAAAACTTCCCAGATGGCTAGATTTCATTAAAAAAGAGTCTTTTGGGAAGGAGACAACTTGAAACAGTGAAGTTCAACATTGGCAAATAGTGAAGTTCAATATTTTTTATTGCCGTTATCAACTCCTTCTGTCCCAGATTAAAATGTGAAAAAAAAGTCAAATGAAAGCACATGATATTCTCATATTCAAAGATGAGAGTATGATTTATTTCTTATTTACAAAAAAATGGGCAAAATTTTACAACTGAGATAATCTAATTTTAAATTTTGACTTGCTACTATTAATTAAGTGGAAAGTTTTGCATGTGTCCTGATGGACATTTTAGCAGTAGTAGAAGATTACAATGTGAGTAAGTTTTATTGTTTTTTTTTAAACTAACGTATTAGAATTTTTTGTTGTTGTCTTGTTGTTGCTGTTAAGTAAAGTGATATTTAAAAGGAAAGAAGAATAGTAGTATATCAGAAAATGCAGCAGGAGATAAAGGCAGAAAAAAAAAAAGCAAGTTTGTTCAATTTTTGTTTATGTTGTGCTTAATGAGCAATCTAAATTCATCCAGTTTTTTATTTCAGTCATTTCTTGATATTGAATTGCACAGTATTAAGCTGAGGGGAAAGACTGATATTTGGGGACAGCATATTTTACACTGGAAGGTTTTTTAAAAAGAAATAACTTAGAAAAATCCTGTTTCCAAGGGAACTTAGAATCAAGTAATATTAACCGCTTATTTTCTCCTTCCCTTAAAATCAATTTAATTCATTTATGGTCCAACAGATGTGTGAACTAAGGTCATCAAAGTAATTTGTCAATTAAGTCATTTTGCTGGAGATAAAGTCTTCATTGTCAAAAGAAAATAAGTGATTGAAATACCTTTTGAGATAATTAATACAGGCAGTCAGACACACACTTCAAGAGATGCCTCTGCCCTTAGCAATAATCTTTTTGGACAAGTTGTGTGGGTTTTTAACTTCTATCTGACTGACATGGTGGTGTGTTACTCCAGATTTATTCAGTTATATTAATTCTTTGCTGTGGTTTTAGAGTCTGGCTTCTAAGTGCAGCATTTGTCTGTACATACATTTTCTATTCAATGAAAAAATACGGGAGCTTGGGCAAATGCCTATGAAGAAGTAAAACAAAATGAAAAATTTCTAATATTTGGGTTTTTTTTCGTTTACCATATTGTCTAATTTACACATTTTACTAGCAATTTCTTTTATATTTTTTTGTTTTATTTTAAAGATGTAGGTTACAATTCAAGATTAGTGGTCATTGTACAGGTAAAGTTTGGGCCTCCCTTTGGTCCCCACTTCGCCTGGTTTGAGATCGTACATTTATTGGTGTTATGTACTTCCCCACCCTCCCCTAGCAGAGTCCCGCTACTGCCAGTCCCTTTCTTATAGTATTATAATTAATGTTCAGGGTCTGCTTATGAGTGAGAATGTGTGATACTCAGTTTTTTGTTTCTCTGATAGATCAGTGTTTACTAGCAACTTTTAACAAAAAAGAAATTTCCCTATGAAATCAATTGATGGGACTATATTTATTTGAGATATAAACAATATAAGCATTCCCACTTAATGGTTTGTCACTCAATTTTCTGCCATGTAAACTAGGTACTCAGAATAAAAATATTCCCTCACAAAATCAAACAAGTTTTTCACATTTGTTTTTTCAATTTTTTTTGAGTCAGGGTCTCATTCTATCATCTAGGCTGGAGTGCAGTGGCAGGATCACAACTCATCACAGCCTTGGCCTCCTTGGGCTCAGGAGATCCTTCCACCTAAGCTTCTCCAGTAGCTGGTACAACAGGCACATGCCACCATGACAGGCTAATTTTTAAAAAATTTCTTGTAGAATGAAGACTCCTGGGCTCAAGTGATCCTCCGGCTTTGGCCTCCCAAAGGGCTAGGATTACAGGTGGAACCACCAAGCCCAGTTCAAACATTTTATAAAGTTTGTGTTCAATGTTTCTTTCATTTCTTTCTGTTCTAACTTGATACTCCTATCACACCATATCTCATATTTTTTTACCTACTGGCTACCAAGTAACCCCCAGAATAGAATCTCTTTCCCAGTAGACAGTGCATAAATATTCACTGGCTAAATGATTATGGGGGAAATTTTCTGACCTTCAGAATAACAAGATTATGAGATCTTGAATTAATAAGCTGGGACAGAGTCTCCCTGATTGTGGTAGAAGTAGGAGTCTCCTCATTGAGCTGTTTTTAAGCATTGTCCTGGAAATAGTTTCTGAAATTACACCATAGAGAACACCTCTAATCCAACTAACAATTTTGGAAACACGCTATGCCCTATGTAAAACTCCTTGCAATTTAAAATAGCCAGAATGTTTTCCATTACAGTCAACCAATATAGTATTTAATACAAAAGGACATGAAACAATAGACCTCAAGGTTGGTAATCAGGAATTTATTATTTGACCTGGTTGGATTTGAAAGTAGTGAGGAGCAGTTTATCATTAGAGTAACATTTTTTTTTTTTTTGAGTTGGAGTCTTACTCTGTTACCCAGACTGTAGTGCAGTGGCACACTCCCGGCCACCACAGCCTTTACCTGCTGGGCTCCAGTGATCCTTCCGCTCAGTCTTCCAAGTAGCTGGAACTACAGGCGTGCGCTACCACGCCCGGCTAATTTTTTATTTATTGTAGAGATGAGGTCTCGCCAAGTTGCCCGGTGGGTTTCGAACCAGCAGACTCAGGCAATCCACTCACCTCAGTCTCCCAAAGTGCTGGGATTACAGACTGAGCCACTGAGCCCGGCCAGAGTGATATATTTTTAATCCATGGCACCAATCATTAAAATATTAAAGACAGGCTGTGGTGTATTATGATGGGCATAAGTTATGTAAAAACCATAGGGTGAGATAGCTGCTGCAGACTCTACTGGAGAGAAAAATGATAGAATCTGAGCTTTATAGTCTATACTCAAGGTACTATAACAGAGATTTTCTATGACTACAATAAAGCAAGCTCTTATAGCTAGAATTCTCAGATGCAGAATATGATTTTGCTATTTTCTGTATTTACATACATATTAAATTTACAGTCTCAGCATGTTTCTTTTCTTTTCTTTTTTTTTTGGTGGGAAAGCAGGATTTATTGAGAGGACAGAAAAGTTCCCATGATGGGAGGAGACCCGAGGGGATTGTCCTCAACATGTTTCTTGTGAAAGTTAAAATTTATTTGGAAAGAGCGGAACATTGAGATACGGAATGGGTTTTTTGGAGGTTTCAGATACATTCAAGTGCCTTGAAATCCAAAATTTTATAGAAACTTCTATAGAAGTAAAAGCCATCCCTCTTCATCTGTCTGACAACCTGGCCTACATTGCTCAAAGACTCTGCATTGCATTAATAAACTTGTTATCTTATAGCAGATGCTAATTCTTATTTTTAATCTTGTCACTTCTCATTGTCTTCTCTCATAACCAGAGTCAGAACACCCTATAGTGAGCAAGTCCATTTGTAAACTCAAACCCCAGCGAAAATATTTACACATGAAAAGTTTCATAAGACTTGTAAAATCAATACTAGTTCAAACTTGAAGGGTTTGTGTTGCAATAGACACGGAGAGTACTCCACCAAAGAGAAAGAAACATGATTTTCAATAAAGCTAAATTTGCTAATCTGAAGCTTTTAAAAGAGGCTGTGCCCTTTGCTTGAGTAGCTAGAGAAGTTTGGTTTGTTAACTAAAACTAGACTAAATGGGAGCCTATACTGAATGACATTTGGATTCCTGAAATGACTACATATAATGTAGAGGAAGAAAGCTGAATATTTAGGAAAAGAAGGTTCAAATGTTCCTTTTACCACAACACCAAAAGCTACATTGATGAGGAAGACACCACTTTCCTTGAATAATTCTGCAATAACTTCATTCTCTAGATTTGAAAGAGGAAAAATGTGGAGATGCTGCCAATAAAATTAACTCCTAATTTCAATAAAGAAGATCCCTATATTGCTACAGACTAACTGGACATAATTACCAAGAGAGGACATGACCTGAGAAATCAGCATGGTTTGAATTTAACCAACTTTCAAAGACAATTATCATGTGATATCTAGAACTGAAATAGATGGGCAGTCCACAAAGTTCGTACCGTGATCTATTTAAACAAAAGTCATAATTGAATTAATAGTGTTCCCAAACTAAAATGTGAGCCAGTCTAAACATTTTCACCTCTTCAATGAAAGAATGGCCAGGGACATTTGAGGAGGACACATCACACATACATATTTCAAATCTTCTTGTCTTCCCATAAACCTGCAGTTATTAGTTAAAGTAATATTGGACTGGGTAAAGTGATATACTCTGGCCTTCGTAGATATTTTTTTCATTTTTTTTTCCCCTAAAGTAACAAATTCAGAATGCCACTGAAGACCACCGGTCAGGGTAAGGTGAAGAAATTATTCAGGTAAATGGAACTTTGGCCCCAGCACATCTCCCAGTGGGCCCAGTAAATGTGGGAAGAGTTTCTGTGGTTAGTTCCTCAGCTCCTGTGTTAATATCAGGAATAAATATATTCAGCAACTGACAGTATAACATTGCTCCTCTACAAGAAGACTCTTACAGTAAGAAGAGCCAAGTGGAAGCTTCTGAAATATCTTGTTTTTACTCAAAAAAATGAATCAGGCTGGGCTTGGTGGCTCAGCCTGTAATCCCAGCACTTTGGGAGGCCGAGGTGAGTGGATTGCCTGAACCCACGGGTTCGAGACCAGCCCGGGAAACTTGGCAAGACCTCATCTCTACAATACATCAAAAATTAGCCAGGTGAGGTGGCGTGCTCTTGTAGCTCCAGCTACTTGGAAGGGTGAGGCGGAAGAATCGCCGGAGCCCAGCAGGCCAAGGCTGCGGTCACTGGGAACATGCCACTGCACTCTAGTTTGGGAGACAGAGTGAGACTCCAACTCAAAAAAAAAAAAAAGAATCAAAGTCAATACTTGGTTCTTGGGGCAGTCTGAGAGATTCGTGGCATCACCAAAGTCTTAAGAAATGTATGCAAAAATAATACTTTATATACCCATTTAAATGGACAATTTGACCTTTACAGAAGATAGGTAGATCCTGTAGGACACTGGATTATAA
>CAUYQG010013864.1:0-34118 GCA_963574415.1 Tarsius wallacei | reverse complement strand
GGCTGGTCTTGAACCCACAGGCTCAGGCAATCCACTTGCCTTGCCCTCCTAAAGTGCTGGGATTACAGACTGAGCTACATAGACCGACCTGATTGTTTTTTAAAATAGCTTCTGTAGTTTCAAGATTGTTGCTTTTTCAAGAGTACCATGAAGTGAGAAAACTGGGATGGAGATAACACTAGTTAAATACCCTAATTTCATTTGTTCTTACCAAGATTCTACCATTTACTATTGAATAAATGTTACTTGCGTTCTTGCAAACTTTTGGTTAGTTTCTATCATTCTAAAAATGTTGAGTTTTATATTTTTAAGCCAGTGTTCTTATTATTCTTATGGAGAATTTTCTAAGGTCCTTAAACTTCTATTAAGGAAGTGCTCTCCCTGACATATTTTAAATATGTCATTAATAAATGTATTAATAAATCTTATGAAGGCTATCTAGAAAGTATGCCAGCTCTTATAAAATGTTCTCATCTCAACATAGATAAGTGCACTTTGGCCAAAAATTAGGTGTAGAACCCTAGAATTTATTACCTCAGTACCATATTCTTCACCATCCTATACCCTTTCATTTTTTTCATCTTATTACATGTGTCAATCTTGAATTACTATTCCACAGAGCTGAAAAAAATCATTAAAAATATCTAAGGGCCAGTAATGTCTGAACAAGTAAAAATTTAGAATTTTTAATTTCTATTTTTACTTTAGAAACCCCTTTTTGCTCATGGAACCCATCAAGCTTCTCACATCTTTTATATCTTAAATCATATTATGACACAGGTTCTGTTTTTCTTTGCATTCTCTAAACAACTATACCATAATATGTATTTGGCCTTTACTAATTTGGGATGCAATATATAAAAAGGGACCAGGGATTAGTCTGACCAAGTTCATCAAGTGATATGATCTGAGGGCATTTATTCTAAAAAGACAGAACTAGAAGGCAGCATGTGTGATTTGTGTAAGAAGAAGGCAATAAATACTTTGATAGAGCCTTAGAGTTAAGCTGGAGTGTAATGTTTTAGTGAACACAAGCTAAGAAATCAAGCACAAGCATTGCATGGCTGCAATGTTGTAATCAGGTATACATTACTTGCACGTGCAGTATAGTTGAGGAATATAAATATATTTATCTCTGTTGTATTTTTATATTTGTGACATTCTCTCTAATCTATCAAAAAATGTACTTCTTATTATGGGAATGGGTTTGTTAAATTAAGAATTTGACAAGGCCAGGTGCAGTGGCTCAGCCTGTAATCTCAGCACTTTGGGAGGCCAAGGTGAGAGGGTGGCCTGAGCCCGGGGGCTCAAGATCAGCGTGGGCAACTTGGTGAGATCTCATCTCTACAATAAATCACAAAAAAAACTAGCCTGGTGTGGTGGTGTGCACCTGTAGTTCCAGCTACTTGGAAGGTTGAGGTGGAGGGATCACCTGAGCCCAGCAGGTGTCGCTGCTGTGGTGCCGTGAGTGTGCCACTGCACTGTAGCCTGGGTGACAAAAGTGAGACTCCATCTCAAAAAAAAAAAAAGAATTTGACAAGAACTGAAATATCAGTTTCCAGCTTCTAATACATAAAATTGGACTCTACAATAAGAGAATAACTTGGAAAGCTAAACTTTGTAAAGGAAAAGATGAGATTTTTCAACTACATTTTTGCGGTAGTTTTATAATAAGAAATAAGCATGGATAACTCAGATCATGGTATTTATTTGTAAATGAGTAGAAGATAACCAGAAAGATAGCAAAAGCATTACATAAAGAAAACGAGAAGTGGGAAGTGTACCTTTTAAATTACTCTTAGATTATTAAGATAACAAATAAAACAAAGAAAAAAAAAGACAGATATTTAGTACCAGGGTAATTTTTTCCCTCTCAAATGTATGCCTAGCTTATGTCTAAAAGCTGGAAAACGAGGCAACCTTAAAAATACCCTGAAAAAAACTGTTACTTCTTTGAAAAATACGATCATTTACCTGCTTACTCTGAGATCTGAATTCTTATAGCAGAACAAAATAAATGCAATTTAATAAAATAAAAATGAGTGGGACTCAAGCAGGAATATATAGGTATATCCTGAGGAATGTGAGAAATATAAGAGCTAAAGTCCTGCTTTCTAGAATTTCTCAATGTTGTAATCTCTTTTTTTCAAAACTGGTGTTTAAAAAAACAAAGATATAAATTCATAAGGAAAGCAATAATTAGATGGAAGAAAAGACTGGGTTTAGTTGTCATGAATCATTATTGTTCTTGTGTAGTATTGGCTAAATCTGGAAGTTTCTTTATGCCCCTGAGACAGAAATGTAAAGAGTTATCTGGGAATCTGTCTGAAAGTCTTGCCAGAGGACATCATCTAAAAGATTAAAAATCAGACACATCATAGTTGAGGTCTTCCAGTTAGAAACTTTAGGCTAGAATGCTATGAACACAATGGCTAGACTTTTATAAGTGCTGTAAGATCCTAAGTTGAGGTCAACCAGGCCAGACAGGGAAGTGTATTTGGCCCTGATTAAAGTATGAATGACCTGGACTGGGTTATACTAGTTGTAGGCTCCAACAGCAAATGCCGATTAATAATACCAGTTTTATCTCAGTTGCACCAGTTTAGGGAGCAGACCATCCTGGCCAATCCTTAAGTTAAACCTAGAAGAATCTAGAGGGATACAGCCTAACATAAGACATGCTATTTTACTCCGTTAGACTGAGAATGTAGTATGGCTCTCAAAGATTAAGATACTATATGGGGAAGAAAAATCAAAGGAAGTTCAAATATGAAAGAAAGAACGTGTACCTGGAAAGACTCTGTTATTTGAAAGTGACTAAACCAGTCCTGACAAGAAGTTAACCTTGAATACACTGAAGGTTTAAACTAACAGTATCTTAATAATCTGAATAACAGATGGCACTGCAATGTTGTTCTTTGGAAAATCTAAATTAACATCACTACCCAGCCTTGTAGAAAAGCTAATGGGAAAAGTATGAGAATAGCTTTAGAAAATAAGGAGCTAAATTTTCTCAATACATCTAAATGCAATAGAGATAAATTTGTCACTTTGCTAGAAGCAGGAGAGTGAGTAAAGAAGCACAGAGAGAAAAAGTAATCAATGTTGTATGAATATGTAAAAGAATGAATGCAGGTGTGAAGAGGACCAGGGTAAGTTCATAAAGAGCTAAGTAACATACTATCATTTTTCAGATGTGTTGGTGCAAGTTTAAGTAAAAGACCAAAATATATTTAAAGTAAATTCTATTAATTGCCTTTGTCACCATTTCAACAAGACTATTCTTTATCCTTTATTTTGTTGTCATTATTCTGATTTTATAGGAAGTAATGTTCCTTCCAATTTAGAGCTAACAGTTTGCAAATGAGTTCCAGATGTCTTACTGGGGTATGAGGCATATGTTCTTTCCTCTTGCTCCAAAATATTGAATATATTATACATTATTTGAATCTTCTTGTTTAAAAATAATTAATTTACATATTGTGAGCTGGAGGAGAAGAAAAAATACATATGAGATATTATAAGAGAGAAATTAAGTTTTTGCTCTCTCTCTCTCTCTCTCTCTCTTTCTCTCTCATATATATATGAACTCCTCATCTTCATATCTGTCTTTTTTAATTCCTTACATCCTGAAATAGTTGTACTGGCTATTGGTGTAGCACTTACTTCAAATAGTTTATGATAGTATATAAATTGATGTTGACTACTTTGAAAGTGCTTTTTATTAAGCAATAAAATATAAATGTATTAATCATATAAATTATGTCACTGGGATAGCTTTGGTTAAATGCAGCATATTACGCATTTTATATGTGTTTATAAGTTTACACAACTACCATCCAAGGTAAATATTATGAGTTCCACATTATAGATGAAAACATTAAGGCACAGAGATCTTAGTTAAGTATCCCAAGGTTATAAATGAAGAAAGAAAACCTCAAAATTTAAATTCAAGTTTTTCTAACTAAAAAACCTACAGTCTTTCCATTTGGTGCCAGCACATCATTAATTTATTCATGTATTCACTTTTTGTTTTCCTTTTTTCATCCCTTAATCTTCCATTGGTGACAGGCACTCTGTTAGGCACTGTTTGGTGTGAGTCAAATAAGATGAAAAATGACATATGATCTCCATCTTCAAATAGCATAAAGTCCAGTAGAAGAGAGAAAGATTTAGATCAACGTCAATGTATTAAGCAGTATATGAATGAATTACAAAAAATGTTTTTGAAGTAAGACAGAATTTTAAAATATTATTACTTTCAAAATGCAGCATACAATTCAGTTTGTTGATATGACCACTTACCTCTTTCAGGCCCGCAAATCTAATTTCGACTTGCTGTATTCTTTCTGTCAAAGGCACTAAGAGAAAGTAGGAAAGAAAATGGAGACCTAACCCGCTAAAAATATATGTATATTTTAAAAGTTTTCTTCTTGCAGAATGGAAAAACTCAGTGGACCCTCTCCCTAGATAATTAACTATTTAATTTAAAATTGTATGTTAAACATTTAGATTCTCTGGAAATTATCTTAAGGGCATGTGGCAAATGGAAAAACATTTATTCAAGAATATCTGTGAATTCTCATTAAGAACAGTAAGAATCTGTGGCATTTGAGGCGTGACTTGTTTCTACCCACCCTATATCTTCATGTGATGGAAGCTTTAATTTAAACATTACTTTGGGTGAGTGCAAATAAGAAAACAGGACTCTTTCTTCCTCTAACTTCTGATATAGGACTATGGCTTAACCTGGAAAGGGCAATTCATCACATATCATCCCCAAATCTTGTTTCAGAAGCTCTATTCCCAGAAGGTACATCTGAGAGGACAAGGTTCCTTCACCTACCCGGATTTCATCCTGATGGAGCAAGCTATGAAGACTGGAGTCTGGTACTCACCTCAGTATGAGTGTCCCCTTATAGACTGTGGTGTTACTTTTCTAAAAACGGCTTGCTGTTTCCTACCACAACTGTGATACAGTGGTGCAGAATTGTGTCCAGAAAGAGAGAGGCAGTTCGTAAGATTGGAGAGCTCAATTCTGCCCAAGTCCAAGGGGACCGGCTTCTTTTAATTATGTGTTTATTATTTATGTATTTATTCACAAAGTTTGTGCGAAGCATCATTGTTTAATAAAGTGGAAATTTGGTGATGTGCAATAAAAAGGCTTGGTAGTTCCCATGATACTAATAGTAATAAGTAAATGGGAAGACTATACTAATACAGAATAACAGAAAGAACAAAAAAGGAGCGTCAAAAAGAGCCCACAGGATGTCAGCAAAGATAGCAGAGTAACAGCTTCTGAGTGTCACGCTCCTAAAGAACAACAAAACTGAGGAAAAATATCAGTTATTTTTTTCTAAACGTTAATTAGCCCAAAGCTTACAGCAACCTGAGAAACATTTATTCAAGAAAAATGACTAGATCTTGGTGAGAGTAGTGAGCTTTGTGTCTAGTACAATCCCCTACTCTCCAGCTGAGCGATAGCTTTGTAAAACAACAACTTGTATCCTATTGCCAGTGTGAAATAGCAACCGTATCTTAGTACCAGAGAGAGCAGAATGAAATTGTATTTGTTCAAAGACTCATTCCCAAGGAACAATCATTATTTGACCTCTCTGGTGATTTCCTAAAAGACAAAACACAAAAAGATTTGCCATGATTTCACCTGTAAAACTCACATAATGCTAAAAGCCACGCTTGAGGAGTAGAAAAGGAAGAAAAGCATCATTTGTTGTAAATATTGTAGGCAAGTTTTTAACATGAGAAACTACCTTACTGAGGTGGTACGTACAGTTGAGGCAAACAGTAGACCAACTAAAAAGTTTAAGAGAAAAAGTTGAGAATTGAAATATTCATACAGGCTTTGAAAAACTGTAGCACATTCCTGGATATTTAGAAGACTTATGTGCATACACAATGTTGTGCACATGTTCAGGGAAACATTTGGAATGTCTTAATCTCTCAAGTCTCTGACTCTGCTTGAAGCTCTGAGCATGAAGAAAATGAAAGGGATGGAGGTGTTATAAACTTCATAGCTGATTTCTGAAGGCATGTACAAAGAGCCCCTTGGCAAAGACCAAAAAGTATTTTGGTTTTATTTGTTGAAGGAAGTATCTGTCTAACTATCAGCTGACAAGCTAATGCAACCAAGACCTCAGTGGCCACATATAACAAGTAATGCAGCCTGTACAGAATTTGATCAGAAAAACCACTAAACAAAGAAAAACTATAACAATCAGAATCAAAAACAAACTCTAAGGAAGGGGAAATCTGATTTCCAAATTTACCATATTAAATATTGAAAATGTCCAGTTTTCAAGAAAAACTTATGAGATATTCAAGGAAAAAATGGTTCATAAACATGAAAAGAGGAATCAATAGAAGCTTTCCTTATGGAAACAGACACTAAACTCATTATACAAAAACTTAAAATTAGCTATTATAAATAAGTTCAAAAAAGCAAGAGAATGTAGAAATAATGTCTTACCAATTTGAAAATGTCATTAAAGAGATACAAACTATTAAAATAGAAATTATGGTGTCAAAAAGTATCATAACTAAAATGAAGTATTCACTAGAGGGGCACAGCAACAGATTTGAACAGGAAGAAAAATCAGTGAACTTGAAAACAGGTCATTATGATTATCCAGCCTGAAAAACAGAATAAAAAAAATGAACAGAGTCTCAAATATCTGTTGACACCATTAAGTGGCCCAATATACACACAATAGGAGTTCCAGAAAGAGAGTAAATATAGAAATGCAGAGAATATTGGCAGAAATAATGCCTGAAAAGTTCCTAAATTTGAAGAAAAAAAATTCATTCACATATCCTGAACCTCAAATTAAAAAAAAAAAAACCAGAGAGATTCACACTTAGACATACAGCATAATTAAATGGTCAAAAGTTAATACAAAAGAGAAAATCTTGAAAGCAGAAAAAGAGAAGTGACTCACCATGTTATACATACAAGCAATCCTTAAAAAGAGTAACATTTGATTTCTCATCAGAAAGCTCTGGTCATCTGGAAGGCAGAAGGAAGTGGATGGCACATTCAAAAGATAGGTGCACAATGCATAAAGATATAACTTGTGATTATAACAGAATAATGAAAGTGGAAAACAAAGCTTTACAAGAACAAAAGATTTAGCTACTATTGAAATTAGGTTGGAATTAATTATGATTAGATTAATATAATTAAGATGACAATTGTGTTTCCAGGGAAGTAAGAAAAAAAAATCTCAAAGATGCATAACGAAATAAATAACAAGGGAATTAAAATAATATACTAAGAATATCTATTTAGTATCAGAGGTAAAGAAGGACACTTTATAATGTTAAGAGGGTGGATTTATCAAAAATATTTAACCATTATAAACATATATTTATCTAATAATAGAACCCTCAAATACATAACAAAAATGAAAAAAAATACATGAAGAAAAAACTGACAAAATTGAAAGAAGAAACAGGCAATATTCCAGTAATAGTTGGAGACTTCTATATACTCTTTCAGTAATAATTAAAACAAGAAGTCAGAAAATCAGCAATAAAAGAAGACTTGAACAACACTAAAAATAATTAGAACTTGCAGCTCTGAAAATAGCACTTCCCCTCTACCAACAGATGAAAATATGTTTATCTTAAGTGTTGATGGAACATTCTACAGTATAAACCATGTATATGATAGGCCACAAACAAAATCAATATTTTTAAACAATTGAATTCACACAAAGCATGCTTTCTTACACGCATTTAGAAATTTTTTTAAAAAGTTTAGAAAATGTATCAATATGTAGAAATTAACCAACATACCCCTAAACAACCAATGGGTTAAAGAAGAAGTCACAAGGTTTATCAGAAAATATTTCGAGATGAACAAAAATAACAACCCAACACATCAAATTGAGTGTTCAGAGGAAAATTTATAGTAAATTTCTATAAGCATATGGCAGAGTTAATGTCTATATTAACAAAATAAGATCTCAATTCAACTACTTTGAAACTTAGTGTACAAAGATATAAAACAGAGACTAGCCAAACAATAAAGTCAACAATACCAAAAGGGATGTCTTTAAACATCCAATACCAAAAGAGAAGTTGATATGATAAACATATAAACTAAATTGTAAAATATTTTCTAGGTTGATAGAGATAGAATTAAATAACCAAAATATTATATGAACTAGGGGACATTTTTACTGACTTTACAGAAATAAGATGGATAATAAGAGAAAACTATTAACAACTGAATGTCAATAAATTAGATAAATTAGGTGGAATGGACAAATTTCTAGAGGGACTAAAATTACCAAATTAGACCAGAAAAAATAGAATAAAATTATAACAGACACACACAAAGATACTGAGTTAATAATCAAAAGTTTTCCAAATGGAAAAGTTGAGGACTAGATGCCTCAACTGATAAATTCTACCAAACACTTAAAGAGAATTAATATCAATACTTCACTACACTTCCAAAGCATAGAAGAGGAAGGAACATTCCCTAATTCATTCTGTGAGGCCAAAACCCAATCAAGAAATCTTTAAAAAGACAATTACACAGCCGGGCTCGTGGCCCAGCCTGTAATCCCGCGCCTTGGGAGGCTGAGGTGAGTGAATTTCCTGAGCCCACGGGTTCGAGACCCGCCTGGGCAACTTGGTGAGCCCTCATCTCTACAATAAATTAAAAAAAAATTAGCCTGGCATGGTAGCACGCGCCTGTAGTTCCAGCTATTTGGAAGGCTGAGGCGGAAGGATCGCCGGAGCCCAGCAGGTCGAGGCTGCGGTGGCCGGCAATTGCCGCTGCACTCCACTCAGGGTGAGAGTGAGACTCCAACTCAAAAAACAAACAAACAAACAAAAAAAGACAATTACAGCGTGATCTTACTGATAAATATAGATGCAAAATTCCTTGACAGAAAGTCAGCAAACCAAATCGAGCTGCATATAAAAAAGATTATATACCTTGATAAAGTGGGGTTTATCTCTGGAATGCAAGGTTGATTTAACATACAAATATGAATGAAATACACCATATCAATAAATTATATAGAAAAATATACAAAATCATCTCAATAAATAAAGAAAAAGTATTTGATAAATGCGGCACCCTCTCATGATAAAGACACTCAACATAGATATGGAATACAATTTCCTCAACCTTATTAAGGAAATCTAGAGAAACCGACAGCTAACTTCATATTAAAGGTAAAAACCTGAAAGTTTTGCCCCGAAGATTAGAGCAAAGACAAGGATTCTTTTTTTTTTTTTTTTTTGAATCGGAGTCTCACTCTGTCACCCAGACTGGAGTGCACCGCAGCCTCGACCTGCTGGGCTCTGGCGATCCTTCTGCCTCAGCCTTCCAAGTAGCAAGGATTCTACAGTGTCTTACTGACAGATTCCAGAGAGAGGAGAGAAGTGTACTTAAAAGGCCCAGCAGGAGGAAAGTAGTCACCCAAAACTGTACACTTAACCAGCAGATGAGATACAAAGGAGAAAAGGAGTTGTGGGTCTTTGGTCCAAGGCCTTTATTGTGGTTCAGGGAATTATCCAAGAGGATTTTCTTTATGGAGTTCTAGGAAGTAAATTGGTGAGTTTTAAGAAAGCACATGTTCCCCGGAGTCACACTGTGATTGAGAGATGGACGTATAGGCACATCTGTGCAGTTCATCCTGGGTGTGGGTCACTGGAGTAAGTCAAGTAGGTTGTATCTAGTTGTCTCATAAGGGAAGTGGTCATCAGGAGGTGGTTGTAAAATGCAGTTATCCGAATGGACTTCCTTAAGGAACTAAAAGGAGGCAGAGAATTGGAAACTGTGACAAAAGTAACTAAGCCCTGCTTCTGGCATAAGGAAGATAAAACTGTATTCACAATGGATGCTGAGGCAACATAACACTAGAGGAATTGGCTAAATTCTGAACCTAAGATTTGGCAAAAAAAAATTAACAAAAGCAAAAACTCAAATCAAAAGCATAGGCAACAACAACAACAACAACAACAAAAATCAGAAAATTTGACTTCATAAAGTCCAGTTTTACCTCTGTGCTTCAAAGAACACCATTAATAAACAAACAACTCTCAGACAGGAACAAAATATTTGCAAATAACATATCTCTTAAAGGATTTGTGTACAGAATATCTGAAGAACTCCTCCAACTTATGATGAAAGACAAATAGCCCAATTTTTTTAAAAAAGATGAACATTTTGAATAAACATTTCTCCCAAAAAGATATATGAATGACTAATAAGCACAAGAACAAATACAGCTTTACACTGTCTAAAATGACTATCATCATAAGGCAGATAATAAATTTTGTTGAGGATGTGGAGAATTTAGAACTCTAGTGCCCTGCTGGTTGGAATGTTAAATAATGCAACCTCCTTAGAAAAAACATTTGGTAGTTCCTCAAAAATATTTAACAAAGTGCTATTATATGACTCCAAAATTCTGCTCTAGATATCGACCTGTGACCAAAAATAATGAAAACTCATATTCACACAAAGATCTGTACATAAATGACCATACCAAAAAAATTCAGAATAGCATTAAGCAGAATCATCTCAAAAGTCTATTACCCATTAAATATATAAACAAATGTAGTATATCCATACAATTGTGTATTATTCTACAACAAAAAGCAATGATGAGATGATATGTGCTGCACCATGGATTAATTTAGAAAATTATACTAAGTAAAAGAGATTATTCATAGAAGACCACATATTGTATAATTCTAAATTTTATGAAATGTCCAGAATAGGCAGATACATAGAAAAGGAATAGAACAGTGTTGTCAAGGCCCATCAATATGGGACAAGGAGAAGTCACTGCTAACTGGTACAAAATTTGCTTTGGAGTTTATGTCAATGTTTTAAAATTAGATCATGGCGATAGTTACACATTGCTGTAAATTTACTGAATATTTATAGTATATTTACTATAATTTTTGAATTATATACTTTACAAAGATATACTTTATATTCTATAAATTATATAGCAACAAAGTTATTAAAATTAGATGGTTTTTAATTTTATTTTAGATGACTACATAATCCTACATTTGATATCTGTAAATTTATCCCAATGAAATGATTAGGACTGGTAGTTAGAATAAAGAAGAGGATAGGTGATATTATATTCTTTTCTTTTTTTTATATTTTATTTTACTTTATTTTAAAATTGTGGGGTACAATTCAGGGTTAGGTATACAAATATTCACTGTGCAGGTACCCTTGTTGATGAGTTGTAATCCCCCCTCCCCAGGCAGATCTCGACTACTATCAATCCCACCTGCCAACTCCTCCTCCCCTCCACAGTTTCCCACTACTGTCAATTCTTTTGTTATAGTATTACGGTCGTTGTTCAAGGTCCACTTATGAGTGAGAACACGTGATACTGAGATCTTTGTTTCTGTGAAAGATAACTCAGTATTATAAACTCTAATTCCATCGAGGTTGCTGCAAAGTTCATGATTTTGTTCTTCTTTACGGCTGCATAATATTCCATTGTGTATATGTACCACATTTTAAAAATCCAGTCCTCTTTTGATTGGCAGCACGGTTGGCTCTATGTTATTGCTATTGTGAACAATGCTGTGATAAGCATATGTGTTCAGGTATCTTTTTATAGAGTGATCTGAGTTCTTCCTGGTATATTCCCAGTAGGGGGATTGCAGGGTCATGTGGAAGGTTGATTTTTAGAACTTATAGAAATCGCCACACTGTTTTCCACAGAGGCTGTACTAGTTTACACTCCCACCAACAGTGCAGAAGTGTTCCCTTCTGATCACATCCTCTCCAGCATCTGTTATTTTTTTTAGTTATTGATGATGGCCATTCTGACTGGAGTTAGGTGGTATGTAACTGTAGTTTTAATTTGCATCTCATGGTGACTAGTGAGGCTGAACATTTTTTCGTGTATCTGTTAGCTGCTTGAATGTCTTCTTTTGAGAAGTGTCTGTTCATATACCTCGCCCACTTTGTAACAGGGCTGTTTGTTTTTTTTTTTTCTTTTCAGCATGTTTGAGTTCCTTGTAGATCCCTGATGTTAGGCCTTTGTCAGACATGGAGTTAGAAAATATTTTTTCCCAGTCTGTGGGCTGTCTCCCTGCTCTCTTGATGGTTTCTTTGACTTTGCAGAAGCTTGTCAGTTTGATGAGGTCCCACTTGTCTATCTTCTCTCTTATGGCATGGGCACTTCTGGTTTTGATCAGGAATTGGTTGCCAGTTCCAACTTCTATAAGACTGTCTCTTGCATTTTCTAAGGTTCTTATAGTTTGAGGTTTTACATTTAGGTCTCTGATCCATTTAGAGTTAATTTTTGTGTATGGGGATAGATAGCGGTACTGTTTCAATTTTCTGCATGTGGTCAGCCAGTTCCCAGCACCATTTACTGAATAGGTTCTCCTCTCCCCAGTAGTGGGTGGTGGAGACTTTGTCGAAGATGAGTTGGTTGAGAAATTGAGGTTTTGCTTCTGGAATCTCGATTCTATTCCATTGGTCTATATGCTTGTTTTTGTATCAATAGCCGGCTGTTTTGATTATTGTAGCTTTATAATAAAGTTTAAAGTCTGAGAGTGTGATACCTCCTGCTTTGTGTTTTTTGCTGAGGATTGTTTTGGCTATTCTTGGTCATTTATGTTTCCATATGAATACCTGTATTGTTTTTTCTAGGTCTGAGAAGAATGCTGCTGGTAATTTGATGGGTATTGCATTAAGTCTGTAGATTGCCTTAGGTAGAGTGGACATCTTAGCAATGTTGATTCTTCCAACCCACAAGCATAGAATATTTTTCCCACTTGTTTGTATCATATTTTATTTCTTTGAGCAGCGTTTTGTAGTTTTCATTGTAATGGTCTTTCACATCTCTGGTTGGGAAGCTGCCAAGGTATTTCATTTGTGTGTGTGTGGCTATGGTGAATGGCATTGTGATTTTTATTTGGGTTCCTGTTTGTTTATTATTGATGTGTAGAAATGAGATTGTCTTTTGCACATTTATTTTATACCCTGAGATTTTGCCAAAGTCCTTTATCAGTGCAAGGAGGTTTTTGAGTGATTCTCTTAGGTTTTTAAGGTATACAATCATGTCATCTGCAAAGAAAGATAGCTTGACTTCCTCTTTTCCTATTTGGTTACCCCTGATCACCTTCTTCTCTGATTGCTTTAGCTAGAACTTCCAAAACTATATTGAACAGGAGGGGGTGAGAGTGGGCATCCTTGTCTTGTTCCAGTTTTCAGAGGAAATGGTTCCAATTTCTGTCTGTTTAGCAGTATGCTGGCTGAAGGTGTCTGGTAGATAGTTTTTACTATTTTGAGGAATGAGCCATCTATGCCTAGACGTTTGAGGGTTCTTATCAAGAAGGGGTGCTGGATTTTGTCAAAAGCTTTTTCTGCATCTAATGATATAATCATGTGGTTTTTGTTTTGACATCTGTTGATGTGCTTAATTACATTTATGGTCTTACAAATGTTGAACCAACCTTACATCCTAGGGGTGACACCTACTTGGCTGTGGTGGATGATTTTTGAGATGTGCTAATGAATCCAGTTTGCTAGAATCTTGTTGAGAATTTTAGCATCTATGTTCATCAAAGATATTGGACTGTAGTTCTGTTTCTTTGTTGGGTCTTTTTGGCTTGGGTATCAATGTGATGTTAGCTTCATAAAATGATTTGAGAAGAGTTCCATCTTTCTCAATCGCCTGAAATACTTTCAGTATGATTGATATCAGTTCCTCCTTGCATGTTTTGTAGAATTCTGCTGGTGAACCATCTGGTCCAGGGCTTTTTTTTTTATGTAGGTAGTTTTCTTATGACATAGTCAATTTTCTGGATTGTTAGTGGTCTATTTAGGGTCTCAATTTCTTCTTGGTTCAACGTAGGGAGGTTTTGTGATGTCAGAAAGTCCTCCATTTCCTTTAGGTTTTCAAGTTTGGTTCCATACAAGTGTACATAGTAGTCTCTGATAATCTTTCATATTTCTTCAGGATCAGATGTGACTTTATCTTTTGTGTTTCTGATTATGTTTATTTGGGCTTTTTCTCTCTTCTTCTTGGTCAGTCTAGCTAGGGGACCATCGATCTTATTTATCCTTTCAAAGAACCAGCTTTTTGTTTCGTTAATTCTTTGTATTATCTTTCTGTCTTCTATATCTTAGATTTGCGCTTTTATTTTGGTGATCTGGATTCTTCTGCTGAAGTTAGGGTTTTGATGGTCTTGCTTTCCAGCTTTCTTAGGTAACTTGTTAGGCTGTTAATTTTTGATCTTTCCATTTTCTTCATGTGCATTTGTAGAGATATGAATCCCCCTCTTTCTATTGCTTTCATGGCATCTCGAAGATTTTGGAAAGATGTTTCTTCATTTTCATTTGTTTCCAGGTATCTTCTAATCTCTGTATTGATTTCTGTGTTGACCCAGTAGTTGCTTAGCATCATGCTGTTTAGTGTCTATGTCTTTGTGGGTATTGGAGGAAACTCGTTGATGTTGATATTTATTTTTATTTTATTGTGGTCTGAGAAGGTGCATGGCAAAATTTCAATCCTATGCAATTTGTTTATGCTTGATTTATGGCCAAGGATGTGGTCAATCTTAGAGTATGTTCCATGCGGTGATAAGTAGAATGTATATTCTGTGGTCATTGGATGGCGTGTCCTGTAGGTATTAATTAAGTCCATTAGGTCAAAAGTCACATTGAGGCTCCAGATCTGCTTGCTGATTTTTTGTCCTGATGATCTGTCTAGGGTTGTGAGTGGGGTATTAAAGTCCCCAACTATGATAGTATTAGAGTCAATATCTTTTTTAAGTTTGCCTAGATGCTGCTTTATGAAAGTTGGTTCTCCTATGTGGGGTGCATATATGTTTAGGATGGTTATTTTTTGTTGATGAATTTTGCCTTTTAATTGATATTTTAACCATTTTGTCATTCTATGTCTTTTCAGTAGAACATTTAATCCATTCACATTCAAGCTAATTATTGAAATGTGAGGGTTTATTCCTGTCATGAGTTTCTTATAGAGTTTTTGTTGTTCCTGTTTATTTGTTGTGTTTCTTTTGGTTTTGGGGATGATTTATGTGTGTTTTTAATCTTTCTCCTGTATTCTTGTGAAGAACATTGTTGTTCTTTTTTCCTTTTCTTCTGTTTTTAATACTTTCGTAAGTATTTCTTGTAGAGGTGGTCTGGAGGTAGCGTAAGTTCTTAGTGATTGGATGTCTGGGAAAGATTTTAATTCTCCCTCATTGATTAAGCTTATCTTAGCTGGGTAGGTTATTCTTGGTTGAAATTGTTTATCTTTGAGAATGTTGAAGATTGGGCTCCAAGCTCTCCTAGCCTGAAGTATTTCTGTAGATAAATCTGCTGCTATTCTAATTGGTCTTCCCCAACGAAGGTAGTCTGACCTTTTTCTTTTGCTGCCTTTAGGATTTTTTCTTTTATACCTACTTTGTTTAAGTGAATTATTATGTGTCTGAGAGTTGGTCTTCTCATTTGTTGTCTTGCAGGTGTTCTCTGAATCTCTTGTGTTTGAATTTTCATGTCACTGATGAGATTAGGGAAATTTTCTTGAATAATTTCATGGAATGTTTGTTCCAGGGTTGCTTCTGTCTCTTTTTCTGCCTCAGGAAGTCCAATTACTCTTAGGTTTGGTCTCTTGAAGTAATTGCTCATCTCTTGAAGGTTTTGTTCTGTCTTTTTAAGCTTCTTTTCTATGGTTTGGACAGTTTGGGTTAGTTCTGTATTTTGGTCCTCAAGCTCTGAGATTCTTTCTTCTGCTTGGCTAATTCTACTTTCCATGCTTATTAGTTTGCTATTTATTTCAATCACAGTATTCTTTACTGCTGTTATTTCAGTTACTAATGCCTTCCTATTTTCCTCTTGTCTCTCCTCAATTCTTTTTATTCTGTCTATTAATGTCTTGATGTCTGGGTTTGTAGTATGTGACCAGTCATTCTGGTGGCTCTTCATTGTCTGCTTTCTGAAGTCTGTTTTCTCTGTGTCTGATCTCCCAGGTGTCTGTGTGAGACCTATATTTTTCTTTTGGTTTTTCTTCATTTGTATAGATTTTTCCTCCCCCCCCCCTTCTTTAATTCTGTTGTTTGGGAATGGTGGAGTTGCTTTTACTTCTGCTTGCTTGATCTCCTATTCTTCCTTATGTGAATCCTCTAGCTTTGTTCACTTCTGAAGCTGGAGTGTGGGTTGGGGGCTGTACTTTTTTGCAGTTTTGAGATTTAATTGAGGGGGAAGCTGTGATTCAAAATCTATCTACAGATCCCAGTATCCACTGACAGGTGTATAGATACCCTGGAACCCACTTCCCACTTCCTTGCAATCTATTTATCAGTGGGGGAATAGCTTTGTTCCCTGAAAGCAAAATGGGATAAGAAAAAGGAAAATAATGGAGCAGGGGAGGGGGGAAGAGGAAGGTGGAGAGTGAGAAGAGTAAAAGGGAAAACAAAAAAATGTACTGACAAACAAATGAAAAGAGACATATGATGTCAAAGATTATAAAAAACCTAAAACAAGCCAGGCTCAGTGGCTCAGCCTGTAATCCCGCGCCTTGGGAGGCTGAAGCAAGTGGATTGCCTGAGCCCACGGGTTCGAGACCCGCCTGAGCAGGCGAAACCTCATCTCTACAATAAATCAAAAAAATCAGCTGGGCATGGTGGCACAAGCCTGTAGTTCCGGCTACTCGGAAGGCTGAGGTGGAAGGATTGCCGGAGCCCAGCAGGTCGAGGCTGCGGTGGCCGGAAGCGGCCACCGCACTCCAGTCTGGGCGACAGAGTGAGACACCAACTCAAAAAAAAAACAAAAAACCTAAAACATACAAACAATCATGCAGACACACAAGCCAATCAACCTCCTTATTGATACTATTCCCCTACACAAACATGAAGACGTTATCAATAACAGTAAGAAGATAAAAAGAAAAAAAATGAGTAAAAACAAACAAAGAATAAAAATAAAAATAAATAAAAACAAGGGAAGCAAGCATGCTCTTAGATCATTCCTCTAAGTCCAACATCCTTTCAGCTCTGATTCTTAGCTCTCATTGCAGGCTGGTAGGGTTGTTCACAGCTGGGATCTGATGCCCCAGGCATGCTGCAGGGGGAGGGTGGATCAGATCTGGGCTCAGTCAGCTTGCTGCCTGAGAAGTCTGCCACTCAGATCTGACCTGTGTCTGATCTAGCATGGGAAAGGGGCTTCTGTCTCTCCCAGTTTGAAGCTATTACCTTAGGTCACCATTTGAAGGCTGGCAGAGCTGGGGGGAGCAATGCAAGTCTTTGCTGGTCTCAGGGCTCTAGTTGTTCTCTGGACCCACCAACTGGGGCCAAGCTGCAGTAGATGGAGTGCGAGACAGCTGGGAGTTGCAGGGCAGTGTGGCACTGGGCAGCTTGGTTGGGGTGGGATGGTGCATCAGATGTGAGAGCCCAGAGCTCCATGGGGCTGGGAGCCGAGGGCTGCTCCAGGCAGGGGGAGGGAGCAGCTGTAGAAGGAAGTGGCAATTTTTTTCTTTTAAAACACATTTAGTTATTCAATTCAACTAACATTTTAAAAGTATTTCTTAGAGCAATGAACTTTGTTAGATGCTATCAGAAGCACATGTTCTAGGAAACACAGCTACAAAAAATGTATTTTTAACATGTGTGAACACATTGATTATATTAAGAGAGAAAAGAATACTTCCTGGATGCTGTCACCTTTGGACACAGAAGAATAGACTGGATTTCAAAAATGATAGGTGTCTTAGCCAAGCAATTACAAAATATCATAAACTGGGGGCTTTAAACAACAGAGATTTATTTCTCACAGTTCTGGAGGCTGGGAAATCCAAGATCAATGTCCCAACTAATTCAGTTCCTGGTGAGGGCCCACTTTCTTGCTTGCAGAGAGCTGCTTTTCCCACTGTGTCTTCATATGATGCAGAGAGAGGTAGGGGGAGAATAATGGTCTCTCTTCCTCTTCTTTTAAGGACATGAATTCGATCAGAGGGCTCTACCTTCATGACTTCATCTAAACCTGATAATCTCCCCAAGACCCTACCTCCAAATACTATCTCATTAGGGCTTTAATATATGAATTCTGAGTGGACACAAACACTCAATTCATAATTGAAGGGTTAGGGAAAATATTGTATTTGTGAGTAGAAAGATAAATTATAATGTAATATAAATGAGTTTAAATCATGTTAGAGATGATAATAAAGTGTCCTTATGCAAAAAAATAATGACAGTTTTGTTTTTCAGACTTCACAGAGCTTGGGGAAGGGAGACAAGCATGAAAGTTTTCCTTTCAGTAGATGCAATAGTGGAAGCAATCAGAAGAGAGCAACATATTACTATCATGACTATGGTGGAGAAAGTCGCATATCTGGAGAGAAGCTTTGAAATTCAGCCAAGAGCAAGTAAAATAGTATATATATACACAAAGGCTGCCAAAAATATGTATATACATTTTTAAAAGGAAGAAAAACTGTATTAAAATTATAATACTCAATATATACTGATAACAAAAGATGAATACAAGTCACCGTTGACTACTGAAATTGTAAGATGTGCTCAAAGTGGTTTCCATCAGTGTCCAGACACTTCTGATTACTATTAACTACTGCAGGACTTGTTGCTATGCCTGGCCTCCTGGATCTTCCTTTGTTCACATCACACACAGTACCAGGTGTCTCAAACTTATCATGGATGTGCAATTGTTAGGCCTGCTGGAGGTTCTGTTGCATACTCAGGGCTCCATTGTTGTTGTACTTTCACAACATTCTCAAATTTCAAATACCACTTAAAAATAGTTTTGAGCTACACTAACAAAAATCATGTTTCAGTCATTTTCTTTTTTCGGCCTATCACATGGTGACACTAGCATTCATTTAATTGACACCATCTTTTAAGCAAATGTCATACTATCCACTGCTACTGTAATTCAATTCAGCTTCAAAAAGTAAAACATAGATAACATCCCTTTAAAGGTGTACACATTTTTTTGGCACCCCACATATCACATGCAACATTATACCTTTCTTTAATACCTCAATCTTCAGTAAAATTGCTAAACAGTGGCCATAAAGAACATAATTATATTTCTATGAAAAATTATCAAACAAACAAATGCATACACACACAAAAACCAAACCAAAGCAAAGGAAAAAAAACCCAAATCTTTCCACTAGTGAGAAAGATTCATGAGCTTACAAAATGTCATAGGCATAGAAACATACATAGCTGATTACAAGAATGTAAAATCAGTTAGCTCAATTATTTGTTAGGATATTTATTAGCCCAGATTGTAACTTAATTTTCTGAGAATCAAAGACTGAGATAGGTTTATTATACATTCATTTTTATGCTTCATAGAATTTTGAAAACTGTGATTAGGTAACATAACTATGTTCTAGATGAGAAGAATATATATCTTCAATCATTTGTGTAAATTAAAGTTGATAACTTAGAATTTTTTTTTTCTTTTTGAGTTGGAGTCTCACTTTGTCACCCAGACTGGAGTGCAGTGGCCGCTCCCAGCCACCACAGCCTCTACCTGCTGGGCTCCGGAGATCTTTCCACCTCAGCCTTCCAGGTAGCTGGAACTACAGGCACGCGCTACCATGCCCGGCTAGTTTTTTTGATTTATTGTAGAGATGAGGTCTTGCCAAGTTGCTCAGGTGGGTCTCGAACCCGCAGGTTCAGGCAATTCACTCACCTCGGCCTCCCAAAGCGCGGGATTACAGGCTGAGCCACCGAGCCTGGCTGATAACTTAGAATTTATCTCAACTATTGTGATTGGGATGGTCTGAGATATGTGTGAAAAGAATAAGATGCTGATATCAGCTCAGGGATATTCTAACACTTGTTAGAAAGACAAAGTGTAAAACTCAAGAAGGAAACAAGAAGAATGAAGGTTAAATTGATTCTATTAAATGGTTAATTCAGAAATGCATCAAGGGCATGAGGAAGTAAAGTATTGATAAAGGACTGTAACATAGCTTTCTTTATTTCAAAATGCTTTCTTTCATATGGTCACACTAACCATGGTGACTTATTAAAATAGTAATTCTACTTTTAGCTTACAGGCTAGGTTTTATCAATGAGAACCTGATTTAAAATTTAGAAGAGAAGAAACAGAAGGGCAAATTCTCCCTAAAGAGCAAATGCTGCTTGATAAGTGATGCTCTTTATGTTTTATTGCTGTTTTATTACGTGTAAATACCTGAACTTGTATCACTGAAGTTTCAGGAAAGCAGTTATGAATAAAAGTTAGTCAAGTGTAAGAAACTTCCAAAAAAGAACAGAAATATTTAAAGGAAACTTATTGAAGTCTATCAATTAATTGTCCATACACATACACATCTACCATGATGAAATAAGCATCTCTTACTGTTGCCTTGGGGATAATATGACATTGTTAGTATTAACTTAGATGAGATTGGTTTGGATAATAAAGTTTTGAGGTTTCCAGTTGAGTTTTTTAAGTTCTTGAGTCTTTTTTCCCTGATTGCAGTAAGATTATTGAGTTAGATGAGTATTTAAAATGCTCATGTTATTTAATAATGTAACACTTAAGTAATACTATTTTATTAACACTTTTCTTCTCAAATATCTGATATGTTCTTAGGTCACAGGGTATTTTAAAACCCTAGGAACACTATCCATAATAATTTTAATTTTCCAATCAGTACCATTGCATGAACACAGAACAACAATAAAATTTCTCAACCTTTTATATTCATAATTTGTCTTCTATACAGCTTTATCCTAAGTGTTCAGTTCCTAAATTCAATACTATACATTATTTCTTCCAATTTTCTTTGTTTTCATGGCATTTCAATAATGGTTTGCTTTTTATCATGGTCTATTTTTGGCCATAGATATAAGGACAACTTTAAAGACTGCCATTAGTTGTAATGTGTTGATGATGTTTTATGTGCCAGGCACCATCCTAGCCACTGAAATCAGGAGGCAAACATTATTTACACAGTTCCTGGGCAATCACAATCTATACAGAGATATAGATAAGTATATAGGTAAGTTTAATGAAAATGAATAGACCTAATATACTATAGGAAATATAAGGACCTAGATAATATAGGGAATGGGAGCATATAGAGAAGGCATGTAGTTGAAACTTTTGAGGTCAGGGAATGGCAAAACTTGGCAGTTATGAAAACTTTTTGGTGGAAATGACATCTAAGTTGAGGCCTGAAGTATGAATAGTAATTAGCCATATGGGATACATCATAATAAATACATAAGCATAGGAAATAACATGCCTGAATGCCTGGAAGTAAGAGAAAACATAAGATGTTGAAAGATCTGAATACATTATGTGGTTGCAGCATAGTGTGTGTGGGGGGGTGGGGGGATGCGGGGGCATAATGGCTGTCTGGAAAATATAAAGGTAGACAGAGACAAAATCTAATTTTTAAAAAATAAAAATCTTTCTTTGGCATTTTAACAAAATTTCTTATTGTTCACAGGTTTACTTATGCCACGTGTCATAAATCTTTGTTCTTCAAATCATAACTACTACATTTAATTTTATTCCTTAACTCCAGGATTCTAAAGTGGTCCGATTCTATCTACTGGAAGCAAAATATGAGAAAGAAACACACATATTTTCATGTAAAAAGAAAAACAAAAGCTTAAAATTGGCAAGTATTACATGTTAACATAAAATATTATCCACTCCTTATGCATCATTAATATGGCTTCCCTGAACAACAGATGATAAGATTAGAAATTGCTTTTTCACAGTTTACTGTCAAAATATAGATTCAACTTACAACAGATTTAAGAAATACAAGGTTCTTAATTTTAAAAATTCTAGAAAATATATATGTATGCTTATATACCTAATACATTATGAAATCATATATAAGACATCTTTTGTTCATTTATATGATACAAAATTATCTTCAGGTACTGTAACAGTGTTAGTTGAGTTATGGAACTGAGTAAATATTTAGACATATTCTTCTGGGCCCATTTAATAAAATTATGTCTGAATGAGACTTGCTTTTGATGGGAAGAGTCAGCCATAACATATTTGGATTACTTCTTTTAAAGATGACCATCTTATCTTGGTTTTAGTCAAATAAATATATATTTTTTCTATCTGCAAACTTCTTTACAAAACAGCTGATTGTTTTCTGAGCATTTGGGAAATTATAGAAATTAACTGGAGAATTATTTAAATGCTTGTTTGGGTTATGACTCTGTTTCTAAAGCAAAATATGTAAACTCATTATTTAATAAAACTCTTAAAAAGAATACACTTTTTTTATTCAATATTTTTTATTATGATATTTGTGGGATACAGTTAAGGGTTAGGTGTACAAATATGCCTCGTTCAGGCACCCTTGTTGATAGGAAGTATCTCCCCGTGTATAGAAATTTGAATAATTAACTTGCTTGCTTATAAAACTGTTTGCTGTACTGTTCCAGGGTACAGATTCTTCACCAACCTGCCATTATCAGTGCTCCGCATAAGTTGTAATAAACCAATGTCTCTCTCTGCTGGACCTCCATATTCTTTGGAATACGTAAAGAAAATTATGTGCAAGCCCCATCAAATTTGGGGCTACTGCATTATAAAATATTTTTAAACTTCTTCCTAACAAGTGTAAAAAGCTATGGAAATTGACTTTTCACTTTAAGGTAGCCTCATAATGCTGCTTTGAAAACTGCAGACCACAGGAGACAGACTATATACAGTATTCTAAGACTCCCCAGCATACAGCTGAAAATTCAAAGTGCTATATCCACAAAGCACAAATGAATGAGCAATAAACCAACCTTGCAGAAGGTAACAGCAAGCAAACTTGCGTGCTTGACACTGTTGCTGATAGAAAGAAGAATAAATCTCCTATGAGCATTTTATAACTATAAGCAGCTTCTTAAATGAGTTTGTGGAGAAGAAAAACAATGAAAAGGGGTAAGAAACGTGGAAAATAAACTATATGTCTAATTAGAATTACAGAAGGAGAAAATACGAGGTATTATTCAAAAGGATAATTGTCAAGAATTTTCTACAATTATTCAAAGACATTATCATTATCCTTGGATCCAGGAAACCCCAAGAATCCCAAGAGGGATTAGAAAAAACTAAAAATTTTTTTTAAAATCTCATAGATTATATAAAACTGCAGAACCTTAAATGGAAGAAAGGGCTAAAAATGGCCAAAAAATAGAGCGATTACTTACAAAGGAAGAGCAATTAAGACTTCTCAACAGCAATACTGGCAATCAAAGGATCAGAATAATGCCTTCAATATGACGAGAAAACTTAGAATTCTACGCACAGAGAAACTACCTTTCAAGAATAAAGATGAAATAAAGGCATCTTCAGAACAGAAAAATGTCTTTTTTCACCGAAAGACCTCCATTAAAAGAAATTCTAAAGAATGTGCTCAGGTAGGAAAAAAAATTACCATTGAAGGAAGGTCTCAGATTCAAAAAGAATAATGAGCCAAGAAAATAGTAACTAGAAAGTTGGGCGTGGTGGCTCAAGCCTGTAATACCAGCACTTTGGGAGGCCGAGGCGAGAGGATTGCCTGTGCTCAGGAGTTCGAGACCAGCCTGGACAGCTTGGTGAGACCTTGTCTCTACAATAAATCAAAGAATAATCCAGGCATGGTAGCACATGCCTGTAGTTCCAGCTACTTGGAAGGCTAAGGTGGAAGGATCGCCTAAGCCCAGCAGGTTGAGGCTGCAGTAGCCATGAGCGTGACATTGCACTCCAGCCTGGGCGACAAAGTGAGACATTGACTCAAAAAAGAAAGAAAAAGAAAAGAAAATAGTAACTAAGTAAATCAATTTTTAAGAAGATTACCTAAAACAATAATTTGTCTAAAGCTTTATACACAAGAGGGGAGGGACACGCAAAAAACGCAGAATTATTTTTTGGAGTGCAGGCACCTTGTAGTACAGGCTTCCCCTGAAGTGTTCTAGGAACTCATCATTATCAGTGTACCAGCTAGTGAGATTCTGCTTTCGGCTTCAGTGAATTTTTTTTGGAGATTCTTTCAATCCATTTGCCCGCTTCAAGATGGGTGATTTAAAAGTACACCTCGCCACATCGTGCTGAGTTAAGTTTTTGACCAAAAACAGCACAACCTCCGTGCCCTACCCTCCCTTTTAACCCAATCTCATCCTGACTGACTTTTTGTTGTTTCCCCAGATGAAAAAAGTCCTCAAAGGGAAATATTATGTAGATGTGGAAGAGGTGAAACAAAAAACAGCAGAAGCACTAAAAGGCATCAAAGTGGATGAGTTCAAAAACTGTTTTGAGCAGTGGAAATAGCGTCTCCATAGGTGACTGCATCACACAAATACTTTGAAGGTGACTGAAATTTAAACATGTAAGAAAAAATGCACAATTTCTTATAAATAAATTCTGGGGTTTTCTTTGGGTTCCCCTCATATATGCAGAAGAATATCCTAAAATTAAAATAACAGACAACAGCATTACAGTTGGGAAGAGGACAATCAGAACACCCTAAATTACTGTTACTTCAGGAATCGGTTAAAGATGATGGTTAATATGAACTTTTCCTAAGAAAACATGCACATTAAAACAGAACAACTACTAAAAGAATAAAGATTATTAACTTATGAACAAGTATGCATGCATGCAAAGTATGAAGAGGAGATAAAATGAAAAATGCACACACGAAGGCAAGCACATGTTTAACTCAATACAAAAGACTAGCAAGAATGAAAGAGAGGAAGAGCAGGATAAACAGAAAGACCACAGATGGGGACAGAAACAAACCTAAATCTGTCAGTAATCACAATCAACTAAAATTCTCCAGTTAAAAAATAAAGACTGGGCCAGGCACAGATTGCATGCCTGTAATCTCATAACGTTGGTAGACCAATGAGGAATTATTGCAAAAAATCAAAAAATTAGCCAAATGTGATGGCATGTGCCTTTAGTCTCAGATATTCAAGAGGCTGAGGCAATAATAATGATAATAATAATAACAGCAACAGCAACAATAATAACTAAAGCAAAAATTAACACATCTATAAGGAGAAACTGACAAACCTATCACCATGGTGAGAGATATTTTCATGTCAGTGTCAGCAGAGAGACTGATAAAACAGTCCTAAAATAAAACCCAACCCAAATCCAAAACAAAACCAAGACAAACACAGAAGATCTAAAAAAGGCAATTAACAAGTTCAGAGATCTATGGAACACTATTCTTAATAATTGGAGAATTCACATTAGTTCCAAATACACATGAAACATTTACGGAAAATAGCCATATGCTAGGTCCTAAAGTTAGTCTACAAATTACAACATTATGATCTAACCACAATGAAAGGATTGGATGGCCTGGCACAGTGGCTCATGCCTATAATACCAGCACTTTGGGAGGCCTAGACTGGAGGATAGCTTGAGGCCAGAAGTTCGAGACCATCCTGGGCAACATAGCAAGACTATCTCTATTAAAAAAAAAAAAAATCTACATATAAATAATAATAATTATAATAGAAGAAAATGTATTACCAAAAACTTTATACTTAAAAAGTTAGATATTTTGAAATTAAGCTTATACTTCTAAACAATTCATGGGCAAACAAGAACTACTTTTAAAATGAACAAAACTAAGAATAGTATATTCAAAATTTGTAGGGAGGCAGCTAAGATTCAGAGGCAAACTTAAAGACCAAGAATCCAAACTTAAATGTTTTTAAAAGGAACAAAAAAAACCCCTAAAAACTCTAAGAAAGTAGAAAGAAAATAATAAATAGCATAAGTTAAACAAACAGAAAGCATTTGCAGTAGAGATAATCAGAGCCAAAAGTTCATTCTTTGAAAGAGCAACTAAAACAATAAACCTCTGGAAAAACTAATTGAGAAGAGAAAACAGATAAATTGTAATGAAAAGGGAACTAATTACAGATGCTGCAGAAATTCAACTGATAGGAGGATATAATGGACAATTATATATCAATAAATTTGACAACTTAACTTTGAAAAAAAAATTTAAAAATACAATCTATAGAAGGGTGTGGTGGTGCATGCCTGTAGCCCTAGCTACTCGGGAGGCTGAAGTGGAAGGAACGCCTGAGCCCAGGAAGTTGAGGCTGTGAGGAGCCATGATCATGATACTGCACTTCACCATGGGTGACACCATGACCCCCAACTCAATATATATATATAATCTATTAAAAACAACACAGTCTGTGTGTGGTGGCTCATGCCAATAATCCTAACACCTTGAGAGGCCAAGGCAAGAGAACTACTTGAGCCCAGCAGTACAAGATTAGTCTCTACAAAAAGTCAAAAAATTAGATAGGCATGGTGGCATGCAGTTGTACTCCCAGCTACTCAGGAGGCTGAGGTAAAAGCATCACCTGAGCGCAAAAGGTTGAGACTGCAGTGAGTGTGCCACTATAACTCCAGCCTGGGTGACAGAGTAAGACTCTGACTCAAAATAATAATAATAATAATAATAATAATAATAATGGCTCTGATTATCTCTATGTAAATGCTTTCTGTTTACTTTATGCTTTCTGTTTGTTTAACTTATTATTAGTAGTATTATTAGTATTATTCAAAAAGAAAGAAGACTCACAGTTTTCCAACTCAAAACTTACTACAAAGCTACCATCATCAAGCACCAAGCCATCAAATCATCAAGTGTAGTACTGGCATAAGGAAAAACATAGATCAATGAAATAGAATTGATGGTCCAGAAATAAACCCATAAACTTATGGTCACCTAATTTTCAACAAGGGTGCCAAGACAACTCAATGTGGAAAAACAGTCTCTTCAACAAATGGTGCAGGGACAAATGGATTTTCACATGCAAAATAATGAAGCGAGACCCTCTAACACATACCATTTACAAAAATTAATTCAAAATAGATTAAAGACTTAAAGGTAAAACCCATAAAATGCTTAGAAGAAAACAGAGGGGGAAAGTTTGATGGCATGAGATTTGGCAAGGATTTCTTGGATATGACACCAAAACCAAAGGCAACAAAAGTAAAAACACAAACTACACCAAAATGTAAAACACCTGTGCATCAAAGGAAACTATCAACAGAGTAAAAAGGCAACCTATGAAATGGGAGAAAATAAGTACCAGTCATGTATTTAATAAGGGGTTAGAATCTAGAAGATATAGAACTCCTACTCAGCAGCAGCAATAACAAACACACAAATAACATGATTTTAAAAATAGACAAAGGACTTTAGTCATTTCTCCAGAGAAGATAGACAAATGACCAACCAGCGCGTGAAGAGAAGCACAACATCATTAATAATTTGGGAAATGCAAGTCAAATCACAGTAAGATACCACTTCATACCAATTAGAATTGTTGCTGTCAATAAAACAAAAAAACAAGTACTGGTGAGGATGTGAAGATATTGGAACACTTACACACTGCTGGTTGGAATGTAAATAGTACAGCCAGTGTGGAAAACAGTATGGCAGTTCCCCCAGACGATTAAAAAGAATCATATGATACAGCAATTCTACTTCTGAGTATATATCCAAAAGAACTAAAGGCAGGGTCTTGAAGAGAAAAACCACATACCTATGTTTATAGGAGTATTATACACAATAGCCAAAAGGTAGAAGCAACCAAGGTGTCCATCACTGGATGAATGAATAAACAAAGTAAATGTGTGTTTGTGTGTGTGTGTACACAATGGAACATTATTCAGTCAAAAAGGAAAGACATTCTGACACTTGCTACAACATAGATAAACCCTGAGGACATTATGCTAAGTGAAGTAAGACCATCACCAAAGGACAAATGCTGCATAATTTCATTTACATAAGATACCTAGAGTAGTCAAACTCATAAAAAACATAAAGCAGAATGATGGTTGCTGAGGGCTGAGAGTAAAGGAAAATAGGGAATTGTTTAATGGATACAGTGTTGGTTTGCAAAATTAGAAGTTCTAAAGACTGGTTGCACAACAATGTGAAAATGGGCAAAAGACGTTAGGCACATCTCCAAATAAGATAGACAAATGACCAACAAGCGTATGCAAAGAAGCTCAACACTACTAATCATTTGGGAAACTACTGAACTGTACAATAAATGTTGCTAAGATGGTAAATTTTACGTTACGTGTTTTTTGCCACAATTAAAAGTGTAAAAAAGAACTCATTAAAAAAGAAATTAAAAAAAAAATCCAACTAGGACAATATGAGAAAAGAATTACAGGTCAATCTGACTCATGAAATAGTATAAGTAAAAATCCTAAACAAAATGTAAGCAAACCAAATCCAGAGATTTATAACAAAGAAAATCTATCAGAACTTAACTGAGTTTATCCCAGGAATGCCTGGCTGGTCTAATGTAACAAACCACATTAACAGATAATGAAAAAGATTTTATCATCTCTACAGTTAGGAAATGGAAAATCTTTCAGTATTACTCAATATCCATTCGCAATTTTAAAAACAAAGAAAACAAAATTCCTAGCAAGGTAAGAATAGAATAAAACTTCCTTAAGACAGGCGCGGTGGCTCATGCCTATAATCCCAGCACTTTGGGAGGTCGAGGTGAGAGGACTGCCTGAGACCAAGGATTCAAGACCAGTCAGGGCAACTTGGTGAGACCTCATCTCTACAATAAATCAAAAAATTAGCCAGGAGTGGTGGTGCATACCTGTAGTTCCAGCTACTTGGAAGGCTGAGGAGGAAGGATCGCCTGAGCTCAGCAGGTCAAGGCTGCGGTGGCCGGGAGCAGTCACTATACTCCAGTCTGGGCAACAGAGTGAGACTCCAACTCAAAAAAAAAAAAGAATAATACCAAAAACAAAACTATGAATACCTGCCGAAACCTAATATAGTACAGTATGGTTCAAGGGTAGACAAAAAGACCAATGTTGCAGAAGAGTAAAAAAATAACTACCCATCTCTGAAAACTTGACTTATGACATAGGGAGCTTTGCAGACAAGGGAGAAAGTGAAGGACTATTTCAATTGTGCCGGAATAACCAATTATCCATAATAAAAAAAAAAATGAAGTTGTATCTCTTACTCTACAAAAACCAATTACTAGGACATTTAAGTATTCACTATGAAATGCAAAACCATAAAGCTTTTAGTGGCTAATATAAGGGAGAATATCTTTATGACCACTGGGAGGAAAGGATTTCTTTAATTATAAAGAGAAAACACCATATATTCAGCTATATTAAAATGAAGGACCGTTGTGAGGTATAAGTAAACTGCTACATTTGGGGAGGAAGGAAGGACTGGCTACAGAGGATGCCACCAAAAATTATCAAACTATATACAGAAATGCCAAATAACCAATTGAACTCTCAGATCAAATTATTTTAATCCTTTAATTTCTCTCCATATTTTATACATTAATCAACTAAACAGTAATCAGGACAGAGCAAGTAGACTACTTAATTATGAAAAAATAACATGCTGCTAGAGTAATATAGGGCTGCTGCTGTTCTAACTATTTCACATCTTAAATATATTATACATTTATGCCCTCATTTAAGACCAACACATTATTGTAGTTATTTATTTATTTATTTATTTATTTATTTTTGAGTTGGAGTCTCACTCTGTCGCCCAGACTGGAGTGCAGTGGCCGCTCCCGGCCACCACAGCCTCGACCTGCTGGGCTCCGGCAGCAATCCTTCCGCCTCAGCCTTCCATGTAGCTGGAACTACAGGCGCGCGCTACCACACCCAGCTTTTTTTTGATTTATTGTAGAGATGAGGTCTCGCCAAGTTGCCCAGGCGGGTCTCGAACCCGTGGGCTCAGGCAATCCACTCACCTCAGCCTTCCAAAGGCGTGGGATTACAGGCTGAACCACCTGTAATCATTATTGTAGTTATTTGGGAACAAGGATAAAAACAAAAACAACACAGGGTTCAGTAAGTGTCTAAATCAATGCCTGTATCTAGATCTTTTTTCAAGTATTAGCATTGGTGCCCATGGTAAAATCTTAATAATGCCTCAGGTAAGTGAGATGTTAGTCTGACTTTTCTCACTGTCTTTGAATCACTATTTTTACCAAATGTCTGCTTGTCGGATATGCCAGAACCTATCACTGGATGCCTCAAAAAACACCCATATTGTTAAGATTTCCTTTGGAAAGAGTAAATGCTTCAAAAAAAAAAAAAAGAAAGAAAGAAAGAAAGAGGAAGGGAGGGAGGGAGGGAGAGAGAGAAAGAAAAAGAAACTAGGCTCAGGGGCACATGCCTGTAATCCCAGCACTTTGGAAGGCTAAGATGGGAAAAATCGCCTGAGCTCAGAAGTTCGAGACCAACCTGGGCAACAAACAGAGACCTCGTCTCTACAAAATAATTTTAAAAAGCAGCTGGGCATGGTGGCACCTGCCTGTAGACCCAGCTACTTGGGAGGCTGAGGTGGAAGGATTGTTTGAGCCCAGGAGTTGGAGGTTGCAGTGAGCCATGACCATGCCACTACACTCCAGCCTGGGCGACAAAGTGAGACTCTGACTCAAAAAAAAAAGAAGAAGAAATGAAATGGAGCAAAGTAGACAACATACTTTTAGGCCTTTCCAAATAATTCTGAAATTAAAGTGCCAAAGAATACACAATTACAAGAACACACATTCATGTGGGGACTATTAACACTGTATAGATGATTGAAAAGAATGAATTGGAAAGACACTTATCCCAAGATATATACTTTTAAAAACAACAAAGCAAGTGTCCAACAAGCAAACTCATTTCCATTTCACCTACCATCAAAGCACCCTCCCCTTCTTTACCCCCCAAACACACCTACATACAAGGTAGACATTTTCCATCTAAACTGTAGGCCTCTGGCTCACATGAAAACAAAATGATTTTAACCACACTCAAGCTCCAGCACTCAGACTTGTAGTTTCTACATGCTGCCCACACAGCACTTTGCAAGCATGTGATTAGGAGGAATGATGCACAATCACACCACATTCCTTCCCTCAGCTCACACATCAAGAACTTGCCCTCTCAGCTGCATTCTTCTCCAAACAGCCACGGTCACCTTAGCAACCCTGTACTCCTAATATGGACAGCTGGTCCATTTAAAGTCAGTCCTTCTTGGCAGGAAAAATGCTTGTTCTTCAAATTGGGGGAGAGAGGAGAGGTTTTCCTTTCAATACACATTACAGGGGTTGATTTAACTTGATCAGCACTTTTGTTCTGTGGCAGCAATTTGTGTTGAATTTCAACCTATTCTGAGTTTTGTTTTTTCGTTTTTTGACCTAAAAGCAAGTAGCTGAAAAAATAAAATCAAGCAAGCTCATATGGAGCTATAAGATTGAAGCACAAAACAAAAAGGTATCTAAAATAATCGTTTTTATAAAACCACAAAATTATCCACATTCTTATGGCTAAGGTTCAGCCTTCGTTAAAATGAACCGTAACTTCTGAAGTCTTAATATATGCATACAATAAGAAATCAGTCAGAAGACCTGTGTCTTTTTAATATCATAGCCTATTTTGCACAATAAAAACACTGCTAAACTTCAAAATCACTTAACTCCAAGGTATTATATAGACTATCAGTCAATCTACATTCTTTATTCCACCACCTACATGTGAAATCGCTCACAATCTTTCCACAGGCTCCAATGTAAGCTAGGTATTCAAGCCAAGTGGTTAGGATATCTGAAGACCCTCCAAAACGAGAATGACCTAGAATAGTACTGGATTACTCAAAACCAATCTAGATCTGTCTCTACCATTAAAGCTGGGTCTGAACCAATAAGCCTCTTGGGATAAAAGGCACTGGTTTATAATCCTGTATACCTAATTTTTATACAACAAACAAATAATTTGACAGGAGGAGATTACTATTATATTCTCAAATACATGAGATCAAATTGCTTGTTTCCCTATGAAGGAATTCTAATCTCATCCATCAAAACCATATACCAGCACAGTGACTCAAGCCTGTAATTCCAGCACTTTGGGAGGCTGAGGCGAGAGGACTGTCTTGAGTCCAGGTGTTCAAGACCAGCCTGGGCAACTTGATGAGACCTCGTCTCTAAAATAAACCAAAAAATCAGCTGGAGGTGGTAGCACACACCTGTAGTTCTGGCTACTTGGAAGGCTAAAGCAGAAGAATTGCCTGAACCCAGCAGGTTGAGGCTGCAGTGGTCGTGAGTGTGCCACTGTACTCCAGTCTGAGCATCAGAGTGACACTCTGACTCAAAAAAACAAAACAAAAAAACTATACACCTGCCAGGCACAGTGGCCCACAGCTGTAATCCCTGTACTTTGGGAGACAGAGGCAAGAGGACTGCCTGAGTCCAGGGGAAGACCAGCCCGGGCAACATGAGAGACCTCATCTCTACAATAATTTTTTTTTTTTTTTTTAATAGCTAGGTGTGGTGGCGCAGGCCTGTAGTTCCAGCTACTTGGAAGGCTGAGGTGGAAGAAATGTCTGAGGCCAACAGGTTGAGGCTGCAGTAGCCAGGAGCATATCACTGCACTCCAGCCTAGGTAGACAGACTGAGACTTCAACTCCAAAAAAAAAAAGCTAGGCACCTAACCTTTAGAGAAAGTAAACAGGCATGCTCAAAACTAAAAACACTTAAGCTTGTGGCACTCATTCTAAATTGGAACTATTTATGAAATTCTTTTTTATTTAATAGAGGAGGACCAAATCAATATTAATTTTAAAAATGCTACTTTAGTGAATCTCAGGGTTAAGTGTCTATCACCTACGTTATTCAATACTTATATTTGTGTTTGTATATGTGTGTTTTTCAAGTTTCTCAGGCTATGAGGTTCTTCAGTTAGACACTTCTTTCTTTCAAGTTTAAACTATCCTAGTAATTATACCTTGTATATGTAGCAAAGTATCAGTTGATAGAATGGCAGTATTAGATTAGTAAAAATAACCTAGAGTCAATTCTGTTACTAGTTTCCTTATTGGTAAGACAAGAACACTATCTGTTCTCCTTATGCAGTGTGGTAACAAATAAAAGTAAGAATTGTGAAGTTACTATGCCATACAAAAAACTTGAACATTAAAGAAAATGGAGAAAGGGACTATGTTATTCGATGTCTAATTTTCTGAATTATTATTATTTTTTAAAAGGATGAAAGGAATATTCAACAACGCATGGAATATACCAAGTCAATATCAACTTTAAGAGTTTCTGTTCTTCCCTCCAAAGAGCTTATAACACTTAAGCACTGATATATAAATAATTACTTATTTCAAAAAGCCTTATCCTTCCTGCTATGATTTGAATGTGTCCCTTTCAAAATTCAAATGTTGAAACATATGGTCAATGTGATAACATTAAGAGGTAAGGTTGTTAAGAAGTCACAAGGGTTCCTTCCTCAGGATTAGGGCCTTTATAAAAGAGGCTTTACTCAGCCTTAGTTTTGCTTGCCCTTCTACCTTCTGCTATGCAAAGACACAGCATTCCTCCCCTCCAGAGGAGGCAATCCTCATCAGACAACCAAACCTGCCAATGCCTTGATTTGAACTTCCCAGCCTTCAGAACTGTAAGAAATAAATTTCTGTTCTTTATAAACTACCCAATCTGTGGTATTTTGTTATGACAGCACAAACAAACTAAGGTATTTGTCCTCTTCCATCTCACTACGGAATCAGTTCCACATTTTCTTCTGGATCCCAGAGCTAAGCGCCCCTGTGATACCCATCTCACGCTAAGAAACCTCTCTCAGAGTACCATTATCTTATTCCACCAACAAAATGTTATCATTATCCTCCATCTAACTAATGTCAGGGCCAAATCAATTCTCTTACAAGAGTATGTCTGTCTCTCTCCTCTTTACTATTAAAAAAAAATACTGCCGGGCTCGGTGGCTCAGCCTGTAATCCCGCACCTTTGGGAGGCTGAGGTGAGTGGCTTGCCTGAGCCCGCGGGTTCGAGACCCGCCTGGGCAACTTGGCGAGACCTCATCTCTACAATAAATTTAAAAAATCAGCCAGGCGTGGTAGCGCGTGCCTGTAATTCCGGTTGCTCGGAAGGCTGAGGCAGAAGGATCGCCGGAGCCCAGCAGGTCGAGGCTGCGGTGGCCGGGAGCGACCACTGCACTCCAGTCTGGGTGACAGAGTGAGACTCCAACTCAAAAAAATAAAATAAAATAAAATAAAATAAATAAATAAATTAAATTAAATTAAAAA